>PVHP010003452.1:0-78207 GCA_004024765.1 Zapus hudsonius
GATGAACAAGGGATCCATAGCCACAGCCATTCAACCAACTCAGGATAAGCCAAATGTGTTTGTGTTTTTCAGGATACAACGAGAGAGCTGTGGCCCATCTAACCCTACCAACCCACCGTAGGCCGATGACCCAGATCCTGGCAAGAGAGGAGCCACCATAGTCATAAAGTGGAGGATCCATAGGGAACCCAGCAGACAATGACAGATGAACAAGGGACCTATAACCACAGCCATTCAATCAACACAGGATAGGCCAATGAGGCAGAAACCAAGGATTTTCGACACAAGGACCCCTAAACTCACAACATTAAGGCAGCCTTAATACTCACCCACCACGACTCAGGGAACTGAGCGGAAGAGGGGGCGGAAAGATTGTGAGAGCCATGGTGGGGGAGATGATCCAGAGGCATGGCACCCATCAGTAACAACACACTTGGGCCAGGAAGACCAGGCTGAGTACTAGGATATCCAGGATCCCTGGCCACAAGGACTAATACAGACAGCCCACGGAGGAGGATATCCAACTGATCAGGGATGGGGAGGGGGGGAATTGGGGAATTTGGGATAACAACTCATGGTTTGCCCACTAAATAATGTAACTCATTATGGACAATAAATTTATATTTTAAAAAAAAGAAAAGAAAATGTTCAACGTCCTTAATCACCAGGGAAATGCAAATCAAAACAATGACATTCTATCTTACTCCAGTCAGAAAGGCAATCATTAAAAAAATCTACCAACATTAGATGTTGGTGAGGATGTGGGGAAAAGGAGCCTCTATTCACTGCTGGTGGGAGTGAAAACTTGTACAAGCACTATTGTCCTTCATTTGTTCCTAATCAGGTTAAGCTTGAATAGTAAGCAAACCTGACAAGACACTGACATAAGACTGTCAACAGTGATGGAAGGGATTAGGGGAGTGGAGGGAATGGGAGGGCAGATGAGATATACATAAACTAAATCCATAATGAATCAATACCATAGAATCCTTACTTTTGGACAGTAAGCTCTTGAGGAATATGGGGGCATCATCTGGTAAGAAGGGCCATGAAGAGGTTGGGAGGAAGCCGAGCCTTGATACAAGTGACTCTGGCCTATAGCTCCCTGTCCCAGAAATTGGTTACTTCCACATTGAGCTGTTAATCAGAGAGAGCTATGGGGTCCCTAAAATAAGACAGGCTCTTGATTACCCTCCCAAGGCAAGTGATAAGACCCTCATGCTGAAAATATCTCAGGCTGCTGTCACACAACACCAAGAGACCCCACTGGATCCGGAAAGAAAACCAGCTCCCAGATGATTAGCCTGTATAGTGTTGGAAGCTGCTACACAAACTGTCGGGGGAAACTGGCCACTGATATTGGGGAAAAGCAGGGTACTCTGCTATACAACATTGACTGAGAATGCAGAGAACACATCAATAAGGCAGAGAGGATCAAGGCAAGCAGTACTCACCTGTGCAATAGTGGTTCTCTGATTGGCTAAGAGATCTGCTCAGTGGAAAAGGAACCCTTAGCTGGAACTGGGATCCAAGGCAAATTCTTATGGAGACCAAGAACCTGGACTCCAAGAGGTAAGCCCCCACTAATCATGGGCCTACAGAGAAACTACACCCATCAAAATCTCACCAAATTAACAATGTTTGTCCCACTTAACCTATACTGATCTCATTCTCCATTGGAGATTCTGTTTGTATTTTTCACAAGGCTGTGAGAACCGTGGACACCCAATTCCACCAACAAGACCTGAGACGGTGGCTGTCACCAAGGCAGAAGATAAACCACCCCTAACTCATCATCTAGGGCCCAAATGAAATCATAGAGGAAGTGATGAGATGAGCAAGAGTGCTGCCTCCACAAAAAGTCAGGCGACCTGTGCAAAAGTAATGGAGACAGCCACTGAGGATACTCCAATTAATCCAAAGCAGAAACCCAGAGATTCCGAAGACCTCAACTATAAAGTAGATTTAAATTTCACAACCATGGCTCAGGGAATTTTGTGAAAGAGAGTGCAGAAAGATTGTAAGAGCCATGGGAATTTCCAGAGGCATTGCCCCCACCACCACCAAAAATAAATAAATAAATAAAAGAAAAAAAAAACCTGGCAACTTCTTGCAAAATTCAGAGCTCTCAATCCCATGATCCATTCCAACAATCCCACTGAAGAGAGCCCTCAGTGGATTGTGAGCAGGAAGGAGGGAGACGAGTGTACCAACACAAGACTTGTTCATGCAAAGTTTATACGTATTAATAATAAATTAAAAAAAGAAAAACTAATCAAACACCCCACTCAAAAAATGGAGAAGTGAACTGAACAGGTAATTCACAAAGGAGGAAATACAAATGGCTAATTCTCATTTTAAAAATGTTCATCTTCCTTGATCATCAGGGAAATGAGAATCAAAACAACTGAGATTCCACCTTACTCCAGCTAGAATGGCAATCATTAAAAAGTCAAACAATAGATTTTAGAAAGGATTCAGGGGAAAAAACCCTCATCCACTGCTGGTAGGAACGCAAACTTGTACAACCACTATTGAAGTTAGGAGGCACCTGGAAAGGATGGAAATAGAGCTATCAACTGACCCAGCTATTCCTCTAGTGGACATCTACCCTAAAGGCTCCTCTCTTCAACACAGAGACATATGTATAGCTGCTCAATTCACAATAGCTAAGAACTGGAATCAACTCAGATGCCCATCGCTGGACGAATGGATGTGGTTCATATCCACAATGGAATTTTACTCACCAGTAAGGAAAAATGGCATAACAAAATTTTCAGGAAAGTGGATGGACTTGGAACAGATCATACTCATCAAACTCATACAAGAACAGAAAAAAAATACATTCTCCCTCATCTGTGGTTCATAAGCAGGTTCAGCTTGAATAGGAAGCAAAACTGACATGTAATCTCAAGAAACAGATAATAGGGTTGGAAAGGGCTGAGGGGAGGGTTTGGGAGGGTGAGGGTGATATAAACAAAACTAAATCCAAAATGAATTGGTGACATACAATCCTTACTCTTGACAGTAAGATAAATGATATAACCCTCCAAAGGAATATGGGGGTACCATGCAGTGAGAAGGGTCTTCAAGAGGGTGGGATGAAGCCTAACCACAATACAATTGGCTCTGGCAATTCCCAGTCCTAGAAATTGGTTACTTCCCAAACTGGGCTGTTGATCAGAAAGACCTACAAGGTCCCCCAAACAAGACAAGCTTCTATGTTGGAACGTTTTCAGTATCTATGGTGTCTGTCTTCTTCACCTGGTTTAACTGGGTTAAAAGGAAAAATCACCAAGAAAATGCCTATGTTCTTGACACTTTGGTACATAAAAAGCACTATCTTCATTATAAACAAAATGGGAAAAGGTAAAAACAAAAGTTAAAGGGTAAAAATACAAACTTTGAATCAGCCTTGGCAATTCTAGAAGAATATTTTTAGTAACTTTTCCTCAGGTGACACCTAAACAAAATACTTTTAAAAGTATTTACATGATTCTAGCACTTTTTAAATCCCACTCGTTCTGATTAGTCTGAGATAACACTTAAAGTTGTGGAGCTTTGGAACAGAATGTGTTCTGTGTTTCACATTAGCAAACCCAGGCAAAGAAAGGGTACATAGCAATGTAGTGCTCTGTTCCAATCTGTTAATACTTCAAAGTTTGAAATGACAAATAACACAAATTGGCACTTCTTAGGAGACACAGTTAAATTTAAAAATAACTGCTGTTTAATTTTATCAAGAAAAATGAGTATGAACACAAAACTCTCAATTTAATAAATGAAATATACTTGGCAATTAATCCCTCTGGGTGAGCATATTGGGATACACCAACTTCTGTAATTGTATTAGTCTCTTATTTAGGTCAGATAAGTATGGAATTAGCTTGAATACTCAAAAGCCAAGAAATTTCACTAAGTAGTATCAGTAAAGCATGATAATTTTCCCTAAATTTGAATATTTTATTTTGTATCATTTCTACCGAAATTATTGGGACAAATCCTATCACATGAAGTGGTCTATTGAACTGTGAAAAACATTTTTGAAGGAATTTTAAAAAGGGAGAAAGAGGAAAGACAGAGAGAGTTAGCTTGCCATGTTCTACTATTCTCCAGGATTCAAGCATAGTTGTCCTATTACATAAGATAAATTATTATTGAATCTTTATAGTCCAAAGTCACATTAAGTCACAAATTTATCTTTGAGGACTTTTTAGGACTCATTCTACACAGACTTCTTCAGTGGCTTTCCCTAATAGTGCCTTTTCCTACTATCATTTTTACCAAACAACAAGTGAGATGACAAGAAAAATGTTTATTGGTATGCCTTGGAGGTTTCTTGGGCACTGTAATTTCACCGTAGCCCATTTGGAAATTTAAGGCAAGAAACTGTATGAAATGGTGACTTTTGACTGTCAACCTGATTGGATTGAGAGATTAGTAAAGCACACCTCTGGACGTGTCTAACAATGTTTCCTAACAAATAGATACTGAGGGCTCTGACTTAGTCAGAGTTTTAATCCACTGATGGATTAAATTTGGATCTATTTGAAAGAAATAGGTCACTGGGGGAGGGAAGCCTTTGAAAAATATATCTTGTCCCTGGCCACTCTGATTCCTACCCACCATCGGGTGACCAATGTGGCTTCTCCATGACCTTCTGCCATAACTTATTTTGTCTTATCACAGCCTAGAAGCAAAGCCATCTGACCATTGTCTGTAACTTCTGGAATCCTCCTTTAAATTTTTCTATCGCAATAAAAAAAAGCTAATGAACGTATTACAGGTCTCTCTCATTGGTTCACAGTAGCACTCATATTTTTCCATTCTCTGGCTTCTTACTATAAACTCCTTATATGCTCTGCCTGAGGTCTTTCTCTACTATCCAAAGGTGGTCAGGTTGAAGGTGGTAGAGTTGCCATCCAGAGCAGCTGTCCCTCACCAATAAATAATAATAGTTTTTTATATAATTTTTTTATTAAGTAGAAACTTGGTATACACAAATCATGTGTTAGTTCCTCTGTTTCTCTCCTTCCTGTCCCCCATTCCCCTGTAGGTCCTCCACAGTGGGATTGCTGGTATGCTCCATAGGGATTGAGACCTATGTGTTATGCGTGCAACACTCATTCAAGGGGGGTGGAGGGGACAATGTCTCTGGATATCCTCCCCACCATGGCTCTTACAATCTCTCCACCCCCTCTTCTGCAAAGTTCCCTGAGCCATGGTAAGTGAGTTTTCAGTCTGCTTTAGTGTTGAGTTCTTACCAGCATATACATACATACACATATATATATATGGGATATATATATATCCCACTGGAATGTTTTGAGTATCCATAGTGTCTGTGTTCTTCACCCTGGTTTGCATTGTCAGGTTTGATGTAGAAGCAGCACTCTTATACATCTCATCACTTCCTTTGTGGTTTCTCCTGGGCCCTAGCTGATGTGTTGGGGGTGGTTTATCTCCTGCAAGGGAGTCAGCTATCATCTCTGGTCCTGTTGGTAGAATTATATTGTCCATGGTCTTACCTTCTAAAAGATAAAAACAGATTCTCCAGCAGAGAGTGAGATCAGCATAGGTCAAATGGGATAAGCATTATCAATTTGGCAAGATTGTAATAGGTATAGCCTCTCCTTAGGCCCATGGTTAATGGAAGCTTCCCCTTAGAATCCAGATTCTTGGTCTCCATAGGTGTTTGGTTTGGATCCCAGTTCCAACTATGGGGTCCTTGCCACTGAGTTAGCCAATAAGAGAGCCCTTGACTATCCATCCAGGTTAAGTGCCACTATTGCACAGGTATGTCTTATGCTGGTTGCTGTCCATTAGAAGTGTCCCCTGTTTTCTTGCAACATTGGTGGCCTATTATCCCTGACAGCTCATGTAGCACTTTCCAGCACTATATGAGATAACCATCTTGGAACTGGCTTCTTACAGATTCCAGTCAGGACTCTTGATGATGTGAGTTAGCAGCCTGTGGTGTCTTCAGCAATAGGGTATCTTTTACCTCAGGCATGTAATCAAGTGTTTTGACAGAAGCCTATCTTGTTTTGAGGAACTTTGTAGGTCTCTGTGATTAACAGCTCAAAATGGGTAGTAACCAATTTTTATACTGGGAGTTACAAGCTAGAGACAAATGTTTTGGGTTTAGGCTTCATCCCACCATCTTCAGGGCCCTTATTATCAGTTGATACCCCCATATAGCTTTGGAGGGTTATATCTTTTATCCTGCTGTCCAAGAGTAAGAGTTCTATGGTACCAATTCATCTTGGATTTAGTTTTGTGTATTTCTCATCCCCCTTCCCAAGCCATTCCATCTATATTATCTATCTCTCAAGTTGCTTATCAGGTTGCCTTGCAATTCAAGCTGACTGTGGTTAAAAATCACAGATGAAGGGTAATAGGTGGCTTTTGTCCCTCTGTTCTTGTATGAATTCACTGAGTATGATCTCTTCAAGGTCCATCCATTTTCCTTCAAATTTCAATATGTCATTTTTCCTTATTTCTGAGTAGAACTCCATTATATATCCCTTTAATGTTTACTGTTATTTAAGAGTATGGTTTGTATCAATTTCAAGAAGGAAGAGACATATATATATATATATATATATATATATATATATATATATATATATATATATATATATATCCCAACTTTGACATCCATATAAATTGGAGTTTTATATCATCATTCAGGGATTCCCAACACACAGACTTCTGAGGATCAGTCTATCCAAATAACTTAAACCTGAATTCTTGTTTTAGACACAACTTAAAATATACAATCTTTCTTTATTTTAGAACATTTACTTAATTTACTCTAGTGACTAAGAAATGTGACAGGCAGTGAGGACCAGATATTAATCTTGAGAACAATAAGTGAATATTTTCAAGCAGAGAAGTGTATCTTGTGTGTCCTCAAGTTCATCATATAAAAGACCATATCCTTCCGCAACTATAGCCTGCTCTATTCTATTCCTGCTCATCCTTTCTTCAAATGAGCACATACTAATGATTACATAGTGCTGCACAAAATTTTCTTCTTCTAGGAAATCAGGCTTGATTTTCTCATCTCGTCACCTTTAACACTTCGTCCCACTTGCTCAACTTTATTATCTGAATTTTTTTCTCTTTTATCTCTGCAATATTTGGGAGGCTGTTCTTCATAGAAAAGTAGTATTTCACATCACAATAGCCAAGATGAGTCTACTTGGTTTTCATCTCTACGAATTCCTTGCTTGATCTAAAGACGTTTTGATGAAGTGAAAATAATTTCTCCATATTCAGACATTTTAAAATATTTTTCATCCTATTTCTAATGTATCAAAATATTAAATTTAATTCACAACATCACCAATATAAGTGGCATTATCTTCTGCTTCAAGATTAGAAAATTATGGCTTTAAGTCACTACCATTACAGTACTTGTACATAATCTACTGCACTCACCCCATGACCACACACAAAGAACTGACAAGTGTATGTTTCATGCCCTTTGTACTCATTTATAAGTCAGCATTCAGCAACTCTCCTAAGATATGAAGACCCTTATACTTATATTTTTCTCACTGATCAATAGGAATGGAGAACTTCAAAAATATTATTATTATTATTATTAGTGGGATATATTCCCTTGAGTCAGACTCACAGATAAGTTCCTTTTATAACTTTAAGAATTTTCTTTTACTTTTTTCTACAAAAATATTTTACTTGTAAATCTTCCAATGGCTTATCTACCAGTTAATATCTGTTTCTGTCACTAAAAATTCCCTTATTGTGCTTTCATTCAAAGCATACTGTCAAGGCCACCTTCTCTCTCAGTAAGCTTACATGTCTCACTGGTACCTGGAGAAATTGGTCAGTCATGCGACAGGAAGAAGACATCATGAAAATGGCTAACCTCTTGGGTGTGGGATAGCCAAGATATTCTAAGCAAGGCAGGCTTACATACATATTGTTTCAGTCTCAAGACTTCTCTTGGCAAATGAGAGCTGTCATACAGAAATGATGATTTGAGAATATTCCTGTCTAATTTACCAGAATCAAAGCCAATGGGTTAGAAAGACTAAATTCAAGTTCATGTTTTATTTCATCAACAGAAAGGTATTCCACCAGGTTTGAAAAGGCAAACAGCCAAACTGAAAATTTAGTAGACACATGAAAGGAATTCATGCAAGCATTTCCTTTCATTCTTTTGTTTTTCATTAATCAAAAATACTTCAATTAATTATGAATTTTATTTCTTTGTTCTTCAAAATTGGTCCTCAAGATGATTGGAAGAGGGAATGTCTACGTTTCAGTAGTTTCACATTAAAGAAACATGCTCTTCTAGAAATGATCATTCAAAATGATTCAGAAAAAATGGGATATTTTAAAATAATCATTTACTCAAAACTTCATGAGGAGTGATAAAAGGATGAATATCAACTGATTCTCAGAGGTTAATGTAATTAGAAGTTTAGGAATGAAATAAGAAGTACGTCAATTGAGACAAAATATGAGGACAAGAGCAAAAAGCTAAGAACATACATGTGTGCCTCACAAATAAAGCCAACTGAAGGAAAGCCAAGGCTATAAAAAGAACCAAGAACCGAGAGCTAGCACATGACGTCACTGACCTACTCGAAGAATCCTGCCATTGCTCTACAGAGCACAACCTGGCCTTTAAATGCTTGTGACAGAAGAGACGCCAGTGGAGGAGCCACTTACAAGAAACCATCTAGAATTTTCTTTTTTCCAAATGTCACTTCACAGGACACAGTATGTTTTAAAGTTGCATTTTAAAGGTTCCCTTTAATGCTTACTGTTATTTAAGAGTATGTTTTGTATCATTTTCAAGAAGGGAAAGACATTCCAAAACCAAGAGTTCTCAATTAAAGGAAATGCTATTGTAATTTGGAATAAACTGAGAAAATAAGAGAAGAGTGAGTGCTTAATTCTAAAATCCATTTTTCAGTGGAAATAACATGTTTAGCAGCAGAAATAACTACTTATTATCATTCTAGAACTTGGAAAGGATCCAATATCACCCTAATACTTTTTAAAATGGTCAATTTCCATTTATAAAAAAGAAGTGTATATAAATAAACAGGATCAGGGTAGAAAAATATTTTAAAATTCACAATTCATTAACAATGACCATTAATGATGTGAAAAATTCTTTTTCCTTTTTTGCATATTTTGATAGCATAAGTGAATTCTTACTGTAAGTACAGTTTATATCTTGCTTTTTTAATATTACAATGGCAATATTTTACCATGTTACTAAAAATTAAGTTGCAATACAAGACTCCACTGAATAAATAACCCACATTTCCCAAAAATCTTAGTTTTCTAATTTTTAAAATTTTAAACAAAGATGTTAAGCTTTTCCATGTCTGATTTATTTTTTCAGATCATCTTCCATAAATCACTTGCTGCACAAGCATGAGGAGCTGAGTTCAGATGCCCAGTACCACATAAAATCCTGGCATGGTAATACATGACTATATCCACAGAGCTCATGGGATGGAAACAGGGAAATCTCTAACAATTTCTGGCTAAATAGACTCTGTCTCAGAAAATAAGACAGAGAACAACTGAAGAATGCACCTGACAGTGTCTTCTGGTGAACCCACACCATGCACACATTCACACATGAATACACACCAGCACACGTACACATACATGAACCCACACACACATGAATCCACACCATGTACACATTCACACATACACAAAAGTTCATCTACCATTCTCAACTCCTTGGCTTGAAGAATTGCAAGTACTAAGCTACAGACTACCATTTAAGAATGCTAAAACAAAGCCAGGCATGGTGGTACACGCCTTTAATCCCAGCACTAGGAAGGAAGAGATAGGAGGATAGCTGTGAGTTCAAGGCCACCCTGAGACTACATAGTGAATTCCAGGTCAGCCTAGGCTAGAGCAAAACAAAAATGCTAAAACAAGACAAAATTGCTTTCAAATATGCTTTAAATTGACATTCCCACCAAATTGGCATGAGAATTTAGAAATCATTGAGACAGATTGAGATCCACTCCAAAACAATTTCAAAGCAAATTTTTAAAAAAAATATTTTTATTTACTTGCAAGCAGAAAGAGATAGAGAGAAGAGGCACAGAGAGAATGGGCAATCCACACAAACAAACTCCAGATGCACGTGCCACTGTGCATCTGGCTTTCACATGGGTACTGGAGAATCAAACCTTAGTCATTAGGTTTTGTGGGTAAGCACCTTAACTACTGAGCCACCTCTCCAGCCCCTCAAAACAAATTTTTGTAATAAACTGAAAACGATATTCAATGATAAATAGTTCACTAATATTTAATGTTAATATTTACTTTAAGTTTAGAATTATAGAATGGGGGGTTGGTGAAACAACTTGGCCTTGTAAAGCACTTACTGCACAAGCATGAGGACCTGAGTTCTGACTCCCAGTATTTATGTAACATGGCAGGTGGGCACGACAGCCTAGCCTTCCTGTAAATCTGGAATTCAGGAAACAGAAACAGAATCACCAGGGCAAGCTGGCTAGCTAGACTAGACAAATCAGCAAGCTATGGGTTCAAGTGAGAGACCTTGTCTCGATAAATAAGGTGGACTGCAATCAAGGAAGACAGTGATATCAGCCTCTGGCCTCCACGTGCACACACATGCATAAACACATATGCCACAAATATATATACAAAACACAATTATACATTTAATATCTTAAAGATAATACTGTTATATTTGTATGTTATTTTTATTGATTTACTTGAGAGAGAGAGAAAGAGAGAGAGAGAGAGAGAGAGAAAGTAAGTATGAGCTTGCCAGAGCATCCTGTGTCTGCAAATAAATTCCAGATACATGCACCACTTTGTGCATCTGGCTATACATGGAACCTAGGACATAAGACTTTGCAAGCAAGTGCCTTTAACTATGGAGCCATCTCTCCAGCTCCCTATTATCTTTATCTTCTAAGCAACCTTAAATCTATTCATTCTAGAATGTTCAGTAAAATTATTAACATGAAATTTATGATTCTATAGTTACTTTTGCATTATTTTACATTAAATAAGAATATTTCTAGAATGTATATAACCTGTCTAGTAATACTTAAAGTATAATGTCATAACATTAATAGTATTATTTGGTCCATGTGGTCAAAGCTATTAACTATTGCTGCTATTTTTTTATTTACAGAATACAATCCAAAATTAAATTATTCCTGTGAAGAAAATTGACCTTGAGCTGCTGTTCTCTCTCTGGTGATGCTATACATTGAAGTGAGTCCGATTTCTCTGCCTTGATTAAGCTTCCCCTGGAAACTGTAAGCCAGAAATAAATCTTTTTCCTCGCATTAAAAAAATTGACCTTGTTGAAATGATTTTACTTTGTGGTCATTTCCACAAATACTTTATGACCTTCTTATACTGCTTTGAAAAATTTTATGAGGCTATAACACACTTTATTCTTGCATCCACTCAATAAATAGGTTGGGTTTTGTTCTCTGTTGTAGATGACCCACCTAACTCAGCCTCACCCACCAGTGCTTGGAATTGAGATGTGTGCCAACATACTTGCTCAATAAATGATTATTGGTTCATTATATCATAAAGACATGAGAGAGGGGCTGAGAAGACAATTATGGAAAGATATTGATCTGCTGTGGAAATAACCCAGGAGTGGTGCACAATGTGTCATGGAGCACAAAAGGCACATTTGAACTCAGAAATGAATGAGGTGTTAATCTGAACTAAAATAACACCTTCCTGTGAAGATGACAAGCTTGTCAGAGGTTATTGGAGAGAAAGCTTTACCAGTAGTAAGAACAACATATGCAAAGACATAAAATCAGCATTAGAAGAAAAAAATGCAAGCATTCTACGAGGTGTATGAATGAGTAAACCCGGCCTATAGACAGACACAGGGCAGAACATGTATTCAAGGGCCGTATTACCATGAAATTATACTAATGAGTGGTGAATGGAGGTTAGATTTTCTTCTGTGAATAGCAGGACACTATAGAAACAATTTACTCTGCAAGTATTTTCATGTTGAAAATACAGCTTTTACATTTTGTAATGAATTAGAGATTCCAGGAGGAGAAACTTTGAGAAGCTGTTACATGAGCCTAGAGTAAATATTAACGATAGAATTATGGTAGTGAAATCTGGAAAGGGAAATGACGAAAAAACATTACATATTTCAAGAGAAAAGCAGTAAAAGAAACAACATATAGGGACTAATTGAACATGGAAGATGTCCTAAGAGCAATTTTATAAAATGTACGTCAGTGAGGGGTTATTCAGTAAGATCTCATTAGTTCATTACAATTAAGGAGGAAAGATGACTTGCTTTACTGCAAATCTGAATCCTAGAACATTTGTGACTATTTGAATTAAATATATTTAATTAAATTTAAGATATTTTATTAATTTGCTAGGTACTTCTATAACAAATGACTATAGATTTGGTGGTTAAAGGATAGAAATCTATTTTATTTTAATCCTAAAGGCTAAAAGTCCAAGGTCAGGGCTGCAGGAGTGTTTATTCTTTTAAGGCTTCTTTCCTTTGTAGATAGCTGCCTTCTCCCTGGGTCTTCCAATGGTCATGCTTTGTGTGTGTCTGTACACTAATATTCTCTTCATACGAGGACACTAGTCATATTACATTAGGACCCAAATTCATGGCCTCATTTTCACTTATTATTTAAAGGAGCCTCCCTCCAAACATAATTACAATCTGAGCAAATAGGGATTTGAATAAGAGTTTAAGAATTAAACCAGGCATGGTGGCGTACGCCTTTAGTCCCAGCACTCAGAGGCAGAGGTAAGAGGATTGCCATGAGTTCAAGGCCACCCTGAGACTACATAGTGAATTCCAGGTCAGCATAGGTTAGATGGAGACCATACCTCAAAAAACAAAACAAAATATAAATAATAATTGGAGGAGGGGGCACAGATATTGTTAAACTTATGATCTCAAGACATTTTCATTTCTATATCTTTGATATAAAAATTAAGAATAAATATATGATATCAATTATAAAAGTTAAAAAAAATTGAACAAAAACAATTCTAAAAAAAAGCCCCTGTTGTAGTTATTTTCTTGTTGCTGAGATAAAGTACACAACCAAAGTCAGCTGATGGGATGAAAGGTTTTATTTTGGCTTATAGTCTCAAGGGGAAGCTTCATGAGGACAGGAAAAAGCATGGCATGAGCTGGACATCTCCTTGCCACAGTAGTTGGAGAACAGAAACAAGAGAGTGAGCCTAGTTCTGGCAAGTGACACCTGATTCTAATACTCCTAAGCCAGTCCCCAGAAACACTCCTCCTACAGCAAGGCTCTACCTCCCAAACTGCCATTAGCTATGGACCAAGCATTCAGAACACATGACTTTAAAGGGAACATCAGATTCAAACCACCCCAAACACCTAAATTCAATTTACCTCATTTAATGAATAAAATAATATATTTTCATATTAATAAACACAGCTTATTTATTTACACAAAACATCTACTAATAGCAAAACTTAACAAGAAATTGTGAAGAAAGTTCAAGAGTACTTCAAAATACTAGTTCAAGTTCATTGCATGCTTTATAATTAGTTCTCAGAGAAGCTGGATGATTTATCTGTTCTGCAGTTGGGAATCCAATTAGAGAAATTTTTGTTTTATTATTATTTGGATAAGCTTACAATCAGGCTTTCAAGAAACTTAAAGGTTTATTTTAGAAAGTCTAGATTTATCACGACCAAATATGTGCACTCCTCAGTGTTCTGTCACGTGGGAAATCAGCTGATCGCTGGCATGATATGAAACCTCACTGTGGAGATAAAATGGAAAAAGGCTGGCATCCTGTTTCATGTTTGAATTTGAGGGATTATTTATTTAACTGGGATATTTTGTGCTGATTTCTTAATTTCTATATCACAGGTATGCTATAAAATATAATAGCCCACAGTTTTCAGTGAGTTTTTTTTCCTTTCTTAAAAAGGTTAAACCACCTGTTGGAGTACTTGGTTTAAAAAAAAGTATTAACAAATGAGTGATAATTATTCCAAGCAGAGAACATGACCTCATAATGGTTATCACAGCAGCAAGGAAAGCAAGAATTTCAAGTCCTATTCCCTCCTCCTTTTCTTTCCTCTTTGCAGCCTCAAATGTAACTACCCTTTGGTTCAACTTTTCTTTCTGTGATAACATTCTTCATAGCAGTATTTGTTTCACATTTTCTTAGTATGTATGTGGGTGGGCATGCAGTATGAATTCTAAAATTTTTATAAATATCTTATTTTTATTAATACAAATATATTATTATAGTCAGGAAAAATTGTCAATTACCCAGTTGCTGGGGCATAACAGCAAATTACAACACTTAAAAGACCTAGGTAAAAGAATGAGGACAGAAAAGTGTTTCCACTCTGAACTATAGAGTGCATTAAATCATTTGGATGCTTGATTCAATTTATTATTAAAGCATATTGGGAAATGAGGCTCAGCGAAGTTAAGTGATTTTCCCAGTATAGTATAGCCAGCCAAATCAGAGTTAGCATTTCAAAAAGGTCTGGCTCCTAAAGCATGTTCCAGAGGCTAGGGTGGCAGACTCTGCTGCAGGAATGAGTCAGAGCAAGACAGCCAAAAAATAGACTTCCTTACTTTCATTAAACAACTCAATCTACACACCACCTAAGTTCAGTATAAAGTAGGAAAAAGAATTTTAAGTAAAAAGAACAGGAATGCAAAACTGAATTTGCAAAGAAGACGAGTAATTAAAAATAATTCTTTTATGCTTTGTTCCCACAAGCAAAAATAATAACATTATCCAATCCTGCTTAGCCTAAAATAATCAGCTGCTTAAAGTGTTTTAACCACTAGTGAGTTTATACTATCCTTTCACAAACTAGGACTTGCAAGAACAGGAAATGAATGTGAGCAGGGACCAAGTTACCCACTTAACAGTGTGCAGCTTTCTGTTGTGGATGGGAAAGGTCCCATGTGTATACTTCCAGTGTATTAGGAGTTCACTGACCACACACCAGAAAAGGAAATCTCTCCTCCATTATGAGTTTGAAATCAAACTATTTCAGTCCTATTAGGCACACAGACACACACACACACAAAAAAAATCACAGAGCTGAAGAAAACTCATGCACCATAGTTCAATGCTTCAGAAATGGGGTTCCGAATCTCTGGCAACCAACAGAGAACAGCAGAGATACACATCATCAAGTTCAAATTTTCAGAAATGTAATACTCCAAAATAAGTGCATCATTCCTTCTGTAAAGTAGGGCATCATTACCTAAAGATACCAGCATCTGCAAAAATACTTGCTTAGCAACTAAATCACAAGGTCTTCCTCAGAGCTTCCTTTAGGCTAGAAATAGTCCTTGCTTAGCCAGCTGGCCTGGAAAGTTAGTGACAAACATACAAACCAAAAGAACTACAGAGCTCATCTCGTGCCCTCAATGGTTCAGAAGAATATCAGCAGCATTTCTTTGAAACCCAGAGGTAAAAAGCTGATGATGGGGAATATACCTGGACATTCTTCCTTTGTGGAATGCTTCTTCACCTGGAAATGTTTACCTTATTGATTATCAGCACATACAATGTTTTGTTCAACTATTACTTAGATTTATAATTAGGACTACTTACAAAGTCATCATGTCCTGTGCAGTGGACTCAGCTCCACTATTGGATAGGCATATAACTGACATTACAGTGTGTTAGCTCCTGCCATTGTGACAGGAGTGTTGAATAATACTATTTCCAGGAATCTTGAGAGATGTTTAAAAGCATACCAACATGTCCCATTTCTACTAACACATCTTAGAAGTTCCCACCTATTTTAGTCAGCCACACGCCACCGGCATGAATCTCCAAACCAGGCACAATTTTGGGGAGGAAAGTATTTATTGAAGTAACAGATTCAGGGGAAGTTAAGGAAAGGTTGGCTCCCTTTCACAGATCCAAGCAGAGAGACAGAGGCCCAGCACCTCCAGAAGCAAACAAGCAACTGTAACACTGTAACTCACAAATAGCAGAACTGCCAGACTTGGGCTCTGGCTGCTCTTTTGCACATGTATCCCTAGTATTTTACATTCAACTTAGAAATACCTCAGGGCCAGACCCCAGGAAGCCAGGCACTTCCTCCAACCAGAAGGCTGGAGACAATTCACAGAATTGCTAGAAAGTAGGAGGTGAGCCTAGATAGAGGAAGTCATCCATGGAGAGATATGACAATGTTCCTAGTCCTCCAAGTTCCTGCCTCCCTTCCTAGGCCTTTCTACTTCCCTGCCATCATGAGGTGGGCCACCTCCTCTGCACACATCCCAACTGTCATAGATGTCCTACCTCACTTTCAGGCCTAAACCATCGGAGCCAGCCAACTGGGCTGAAAGCTCACAAATCTTTCCTTCTTTAAGTTGTTTCTCTCAGGTGCTTATCAAAGTGATGCCAAGTCCCACTGACACAAACGTTTGTAGGTAGCAAAGGAGTAGCATGGTTCAAAAGCCTTTGAGCTGGTTCATGGGAGGAATTTGGAAAATTTTAGATGTGCAGGCCTGGGAAGCCCTAGAGTTCTATAAACAGAGTTTAATGAATGATTCATATGTAAGCCCACAAGAAATCAATCCAGTATGGTCCATGCTTGGAGCCTTTTAGATGGAAATAGAAGTTCTGTCAGCAACTTGACTATAGGCAGACATCGAACACTGTGGCAAAAAGCCTATATTTCGTGCATCCCCAACCAGTTTATATGAAAAGCCTGTGGGCTTCAGTGAGTACAACTGTAGCCTAGGGCTATCCTAGACCCTTGGTGCTCATATCCGCCCAGCTTGCCCTAGATGCCAGCCACGGAAATACAGGATATTTTTTCCCTGCCATCTTTTAGTCCCGCTTGGTATTTTCCTGTCTCTTTTAAAATGGAAATTTTTATACTATATCATTATGTATTAGAAGTATGTAACTTTCTCTTTTTTTGATTTTACAGTGACTCATAACTAATATTTGCCTTGAATCTCAGTAGAAATGCTGAACAATATAAGAATTAGCAAGACTTTAGAGACTTACAAGTTGCTTTTGTTCAGGTTCTTTTCTGCACAGCAATGAGAAGAAGGCTAAACAGTTTTGGTACCAGATAGTGGGGTTGGGTGTTGCTACTAGAGCCCTGATTCTATGGCTTTGGACTTTTGGAACTGATTGCCAGGAGGAAAGTGAAAGGACTTGAAACCTTGGCTTAAGAGATGTCTTAAGTATAGATTGATGGACTATTCTGGTCAGAGTTGAAAGACCTGAATGCATGGTGCGTGGTTATCAGTTTATGAGGGGCCAGGAGGAGATTGTGGTGGTTGATTCAGGTGTCCCCCATAAACTTGATGTGTTCTGAATGCTTGTTCCCCAACTGATGGCAGTTTTGATATTGGAACCTTGTTGGGAGCGGGCCTATGGGGAATATAAGTCAACTTCCCCTTGCCAGCTTTTGGTACACTCTCCTAATGCTCTTTGTAGTGCAGTGGTGCAGTGATGTCTACCCTCTGTTCATGCTGTCATTTTCCCTGCCACCATGGAACTTCATCTTGAGTATATAAGACAAAATAAACCCATTGCTTACACAAGCTGTTTTTGGTCAGGTTCTTTGTCACAACAATGAGAAAGCTGACTGTAACAGTCACTGTGAAAAATAAATACTGATACAGGGCTAAAAACCCTATTTCTATGCATTCTAATTTTTAGTAAAGTTAGTAAACAGACTTAATGTGTTGCACAAATCAATATATAGCAACATCCCAGGCACAAAATGATTTCCCATTAAAAATTATGTGAGAGAATATCTGCCAAGAACAGCCGACGAATTACATCTCACAGGCCAAATCCAAGTTACCTGCTTTCAAATAGCCCATGACCTAAGGCTTAAGATTAGCTTTTATATTTTCAAATGGCTGTGTAAAGATGAATGGGATATTAAAATATTTGAAAGTAAAATTTTAATGCACATAAGTAAAATTATATAAGAACAGAACTACAATCATTCCTTTGCTTACCGTCTATCTACTATGCCTTCTTATTACAACAGAATGGGATGATTTCTACAGCCTAAAATGTTTACTGTCTGGTCCATCCAAGAAAAAAATACATCAACACCTGGCCTACAAGTCCAGGCCAGCTTTCTGAAGAAGCAGTGTTTTGAATCAACAAAGGATAGGTACACTTCGCTCTGGTAGAATGGTGAGGAGGGCTGATTTTTAGGGAGAAAATAAGCATTGAATAGTGTCAGAAAGACACACAAATTATTCCAAAGGCAGTGAACATGTCAGGGTCACAGGGTAAAGAATTTGTGGAGAAAGTTAAGATGACACATGCTGCAAAGATAGGCGGGGCTGAAATGTTTGACGTGGGAGGAAGGGTTCTCCTCTCCACTCCCTTATCCCACCTCCATTTTCCTATAAGTGAAGAATGACTTATTAAAAGGAAAGTTTTTAACAATTACTTTGGGAATAAAGTATATGAGGGATCAAAGGTTGGTGAGAAGAGGATGCCAGAAACTAAAGGAGATGCGAGAGCAAGTGATAAAGAGGGAAGTCATCACTTTTTAGAAGTTTGCAAAATGTGCTTATGGTACATTTAGCAACATAACATTTATTGTCTATAGCTTTCACATCTAAATATGGTTCTGATAAGAAACCCTGAACCTGTTCTGTCATTGATGAAGGAAGACATAGAGTCATGTAAATGCCTTGTTAAAGTCCTCATACTCAGAGTTTTGCATAGCAGACATGGTATGCAAAGGGGATAAAAGGAAAGTAGGAAGGAGAGAAGCAGAGATGAAAAGGCATGCAGTGATGATTTCACTACTTACTGACTGAGGGAAATATAGAACAGACCTAAGGGATAGAATTCTAAGGAAATGAACATTTTAAAGTTTAGCTTTTTCCGTGTTGATTTTAGGTGAGGTTATGGTTTTAGTATCTAGTGTTTCTCTTAGCTTTACCATGTAAATGCTGGTGCCCAGATGGTGACACTCTTTTTGGAGGCAATGGCACCGTAGAAGGTGGGGTCTAATGGTAAGAAGTAGGTCCCTAGGGTAAGCCTCTCAAAGTGAAGGCCAGTCCCTGGTTCAAGCTTCACTCTTTCTACTTCCTAGGCATCTATAACGTGAGCAGTTGTCTACTGCCACACACACAGTCCCACTGACACGAAGTGCAGGGGACCAAGTAATCACAGATTGAACACCTGAAATTATGAGCCAAAATGAACCCTTCCTTCCTAAATTATTTTTCAGATATTTGGTCAAGAGAAACAAAGTTACTAATAGAGGTAGCAAAAGGGCATTCACAAGAAAACATTTATGGTACTTTGAATGGATGTCTCCCAGTATATTCAAGAGTTTATTAAAGTTTTTCTCCAGCTGATTGACTGGAGAGTGTCACCTTGGCCAGATCCTAAAGTCCAGCCTTAAGGTGTTTCTGGGGTAGATCTGGAATTCCAGCTATACATATGCAAAGAGCAGCAGTCTGAGCTCAAGCCTGGAGTTCCTGCTGTTTTCCAGATTGAGTGTGTTTGCTTGCTTGCTTTTTGGAGTTGCTGGTGATGAGTTTCTCTCTCTGCTTGGATCTGTGAAGGGGGGGCGGCAACCTCTTTGACCAATATGGAACTTTCCTTGGAACTAAAACTTCAATAAATACTTTCCTCCCAAAACTCTGCCTGGTTTGGAGATTCATCCTGGGGGCTTGTGGCTAAAACATGTCAAACAAACTATGAAATGTTAGCTCTGAAATATGATTAGAGAAGAGATAAAGATAAGACGGGTCTGTCCTTTTAGAGATGACATAAGCCTTCTAGAGCAAGTGATAAAGAGGGGAGTTATCAGGTTCTAGAAGTTTGCAAGATATACTAATGGTATATTTAGCAATATAATATTTATTGTCCTCAGATTTCACATGCTCATCATAACTTCTATCAATGAGAAGGGGAGAAGAGGAAGAGAAGAGGAGGAGGGAGGAAGGGAGGACAGTAGCACCAGGACATTATTCTATTACTTGCTAACAACTGTCAGTTGCTTCTGACAAAATCGACAACATGAATACGAGAGAACACTTGTTCCATTTTCTCCCCCTTTCCCTCAAATTACGTTTTAAGTGGAGTTTTGAAAATGGGTCTTTAAAGATGCCCTGGAACACTTCCTGCTCTGGTTAATTTCTAGCAGTTATTATTTCAATTATGTTACAACAACTAAATGAAGCCAGGAGCACAGAGAGGGGCATGTAAAAATTTTACTATATGACCTATTTTGTATGAACTGCACTGAAGCTAGAGGGTTTCAATAAATTGACTTTTATCTCCAGCAAGACTACTCAGAGACATGTGTGCACATCTCCAAAAACCCATAGGCAGCTACACATTTCTTGATAAACTTCATGATTTATTGAAATCTTTATATATGGGTATATCTCCTTGTGCTTTAGAAGCATTATTATCAGAAAACTGGTATGCAGAGAATGAAAACCATCTTCTCCAGGGATTTATGTTCACTAAGAACTCAAAATCTGTACCAGCTACAAGATATTGTTGGGCTTGTAAAGAAAATAAAGATTTCAACACAGAGCTAAATATATGTACAGAGTTGGGATAATTACTGAGTCATAAGAATACTGATCCTTAACCTCTTATAAATGTACCCAAATTCCAGAATATTAAGACACTAGAAGGTGCAATGAATTTAAATTTGTACTTGAAAACAAAAGATGGTATGGTTCAGATTACAAAGGAAGGGTGGACCAGGCCCTCCCAGTGCAAAGTATTCATTCTGCCCACCTATACATCTTCTAAGAAGAATTTTGTTTTAATTTTAAATTTGGTTAGAAATTGCCTACATTCTTCACTTTGGAAGCCTTTATTTCTTATAGTACCTTCCACTTTCTGCACTTTCACAGAACTCTGGGTATGCCTCTTTTCCAGGGCCTACTATCTTACACATAGAATTTATTTACTTGTCACACAATAAATGCCCAATGCTGGCTGGATGTGCAATTGATGAATGAATTAATGATTAAGTGAGCACAAATTCCTTTCTGTTCCTTAAATGCATTGTGGTGTATTTTAACCTGGCAAGTTTATACATATGCTTGGGTATTAGCAAAATAATTATATTCCATAAATTCAAATAAGTTTGGAAACTTCGATATTAACCCAATAAGAAAAAAAATCCACTGGTGTGAGTGCACATAATTGCTGAGCTCACAGACCTGAAGCTCCGGATCCACATAAAGGTGGAGGACTAGGAAGGAAGTGACCAAGAAGCATGGCATACTAAGTAGCTTGCTGATGCCATCACAGAACTAACCATGACCCTAATTCCATGAAGGGCCTAGTGCTAGGAGTAGTTTTAATTCATTGCCTGGTTTTCCTCTTGAGTAACAGTGCTTGGCTTGGTGGCCTTTGATTGAGAGTTGTGAGACACTTGTTGTGGCTCTCTCTGGCATATTCTTCTATGGATTCTGCATTCCCCTTCCTATTCATCTTGGTCTTGTGGCGGGAGGGGAAGAAGAGTGGGGGGAGATTTAAAAAAACTAATGACAGCATGAATCAGTACAATAGAAACCTTCCTCCTGGAAAGTAAACTAAAAGATAACCCTTAATAAGAAGGGAGTGGGAGAGGTCAACTGGGTAGAAGGGCCCAGGAGAGGATGGTGAAAACCTAATCCTAAAACTATGATTTATAATTCCCAGTGCCAGATTTGGATTACATACCATAGTGAGCTATTAGTGGGGAGACCTATGAGGTCCCCAAAACAATGAGGGCTACTGCCAAAGCATGTTATCCAGCAGAGCTAAATGGTAAGATCCTATTGCTAAAAATACCACAAGCTGCAGAACACAGGCCATAGAGATATCACACTAGAACTGAGATGGAAACCAGTTTCCTCCTGGCTAGCTCTCATAGTGCTGGAAAGGACTGGGAGATAAAGGGAACCACTGTGTGAACAAGTAGTAGATCCTGCCAACTACAAAATCAACCAGCCAGGCAATATGTACATACTGGAGCAAGGGTGGCAGACGCTATGGGGGTAATCAACTGCTCTCTCATTGGATATAATTACAGTTTGTGGGAGAGAATTCATACCTGGTGGTAAGAACCAACTTGGAAGCTTGGATTTGGAAGGCCACAGTCCTTACAGAGAAGACTCTACTGATCTTCGGCTAAAATGAGAGGTTATGGCCATCAAAAAGTCTTCTAAATGTTTATGCTTATCTCCTCTGATCCATACTGCTCTCACCATTGTCTAGAGAATCTGCTCTTTCAGATGATGACAAGTACCAGGGAGACTCATCAGTGTGGTAAGAAAAGAAAGCCAACTGCCTAGCATGATATGAGTCATCTTGGTCACATCTGCCAGGATCCAGGAAACATTAGAGGATGTGATGGAGTAAATATGAATGCTGCTCTCACTGTTAACCTGAGCATCTCATCCAGGGAGATCCAATGAGAAGACTCAAAACTCATCAAACCAGGAAATCACAGGCAGCTGAGAGCTAAACACAAAAGGAGACTTACAACACGCCCTCCAAGCTCGGGAACATTGTGGAAAAGGTGTACTCTGACTGATCCTTCTACAGAGACAGACTGGTGCATTCATGAACCCCAGTAATTGCCAATAACCCCAACCAAGAGAGCCCTCAGTGGAATGGAGGCAAGGGAGAGAGAACATAGAGTATAACCCATTAGGAATATGACTAATATGCATTATGTTCATATAATAAAGTTCTCAATATAAAAGAAAAAATACCCTTAGTAAAAATTTTCTATTACTGTGTTCTCCCATCCAGAGCAATTTGTTTACTCATAATGTTGAATTCTTTATTGTGAACATAAAGACAGTTAATGTGTTTGATCCCCAAAACCCATGGAAAAAAACCCCGTCTTATTTGTAATGCCAGCATTGGGAAATTGGAGACAAGAGAAACTTTAGGGTCCCTGGACAGCCAGTTTAGTCTATTTGCCGAGCTACAGGCTGATGAGACACCAATAAGATGGATTAGTTGGGCAAGGTAGCTCACACTTTTAATCCTAGCACTTGGGAGGCTGAGGTAGGAGGATTGCTGTGAGTTCAAGGCCAACCTGAACTAGAGTGATATCCTGCCTCAACAAATATAGACTGAGGCCTTCATGCTCTACAGTGAATACCATAACCCCATTGAGGAAGACTCCCAGGGTAACAGGAGCTAGAGCAAGGGGGTATGGGTATAATCTGTTATGCCATATATATAAACAATATACATATATATGACATATATAACATATATATAAATAATATACATATATATATGAATGATGGGGCTATAAAGAAAAATACCCACAGTAGTCCTCTGGCCTCCTCACGCATGCACACACACACACACACACACACACACACACATATGCACATACATATACATAGAAACATACAAAGAAAAATAAATATGAATGAATATCTTCTCACTATCAGTCAGCCTGGATGAGCTCCAGTATGAAACAGAAAGCGAGGACACTGAGTTGGGGTGAACACACATCTTCACTTTGAATTATGGAGTTTAGACAGAGCTATGAGTCATAGATGTGTTAGGGTCTTCCTTGCAAAGAGATGTCAGTCTACTTTAAGCTGGACCAAGACATTTCTGAAGCTCTTGCACTCCAACAAGAGCCATTTTGTAGCAATGATAAGTGGCTCTCTTCGTTGCACTTTCCATGATGCCCAAACCTTTAATATTCTAACCAATGTCCTACCCTGGTTTCAGCGGTGCCGTGGGGAGTTACAGAAGTGTCTATTTTTCAGATAAAGAAAAGCAAGTGTCATTCCCATTTGAGATTGGAAAAATAGTAGTGGTAGTTGTATTTGGAGGAAAAGAGAACTAAGTCCATATGGATATAGTGGTCCCAGGAGGGTGGCCAAAAGCAGAGACAGCAGGGTGATGAGGAGGCCACCTGCTCCTGAGCATATGGGATTCAATACACAGGAAAATTCTCAAAAGCAAATAAGTCCAACTTCCTGTGATTAGGCTGAGGGAAAAAAACCTCCAGCTATGATAATATAGGAGTTAAAAAAGTATAATGTCATTTTAAATTCACTAATTGGCAAACTGGAACATTTGAGGTACAATTAAACTATAATTAGAAAACATTTTCTACATTTAACAAAATGTTCTTCAAGATGTAAGATTTTTAAAAATTAAATATATATATATATATAGAGAGAGAGATGTAAGATTAATCAAATCTCATAAAATAAGTTAAGATTACATGCTAAAATGTGTATTGTCAAATATAAGCATGATTCATACTTAAAAAAAATCTTTGTAAAGAATAACTAACTTGTGTAACAAATTATGTATAGTAGACGAATGGAAGAAATATTGATGACTCTGGGTTTTGTGGAGGTCATTTGTAAAGTAGCAGAAAATAAGATGTTTCTTAATGCCAGGAACTTATTAGTGAGGCAGAGGAAATCATATTTTTGGCTTTGTAAAAATGCATTTGGCTTCTCTTTGAATATTACTCTCCTAAATTGAAAGCATTAAAGTCTGGACAGAAATATATTCTTTGAAAAAATGTGAACATTTTTAGTTAATTATTTATAACAGCTTAAAACCATTTCTCTAGCCAAATTAATTTAAGACTCAGAAAAAGAAAACTATGTTTCTCTATTTGTAAAAGAAGTCATGTTTGGTATTCTTAAATGGAGTTCCAAGTTTTCATTAATCATTTTGATAATATTGAAAATATTTAATTTTTTTAAAACACTTTTAAACAAAAAAACCTGACATTTTGTTTACTTGTAACATAAAGTAAAAAAAATCTAATTAGACTGAATTTTTTGCATATGTGGTTGTTGAACACTGCTTGAATTCTTATATGAATAAGGTTCAGATTCAACATATGTTAAGGAAAAAGTATCCCTTTCCATGAAAACTTCAAGAGTAAGAAGACTTCCTGGGAACCTGCGGTATCACTCTTCTCCGTAGCTCCCCAGTATGAATAGTATATATATGCTGGAACATCTCCAATGTCTTAAAAAGTTATTTGCTAATACACAAAGTAAGAAGATCCAATTTCAATTGAGTAAACAATCTAATTTTCTGAGACACATCACTATTCTTTAAAGAAAGGTAATTATAGATGCCCACAAAGCCATCAACATTTGTTTACTTGTAAGTTTGTGACAGGTTTCATGTAGCCCAGCCTGGCCTTGAACTCATGATTCTCATACCTTCATTTCTGGGTGCTGGAATTATAGGTATATACCCTTATGCCCAACCTCCATTGACTAATTTAAATGTGTTTTTTAAAATCATTCATTAAGCCCTCAACATCTGAAAGATAGCACTGTATATATACATACACACATGTGTTCATATATATATATGTATATATATATGAACAAATGAACACACTTTTCTTTCTCATAAAATGGAGTAGCAATTATTAATTTAGAATTTTAAATCCCTACATTTGGACTAAAGATATAGATAGCAGTTAAATGTGCTTGCTCACAAAGCCTTAAGGCCCAGGTTTGATTCCCCAGTACCTATGTAAAGCCAGAGGCACAAAGTGGCACATACATCTGGAGTTTTTTTGCAGCAAAAGGCCCTGGTATGCCCACTCCTCCCCGGCTCTCTGCTTGCAAATAAATAAATAAAAATATTTTTAAATCCTTACATCTTTTGAAGAGTCAATATTTTTTGTTTTGTTCATAAGCACAGTCTAAGTCTTCTTCCTGTTGATTTATTTATAAATCATATGAACCTATGCCTGATTAGCACTGGACATATCTAAGGATCTGTCAAAATAATAAGTATCAAGAAATAAGGAACTTAATTCCCTAAGAGTATCAATATCCTTCCATCTAGAGGGGAACACTACTGTGAACTTTACTAAAATACTGTATTGTTTGTTATCTATCATTTGGTCTACCTACACTGCATGAGAACAAATAACTCCAACATAGGACTTATTACAGTGTTCCTTTTCTGCTTTTTTTAATGAAGAAACACAGCTAAAACTTTTATTTCAGAAATTCTAAAACACAATAGAAAACATTATTAGACATAATAACAAAATTAGCAGGATTTCCAAATTAATTTGTATGTATAAACTCCAGGAATAAGAACTCTATGACTTTAAAATGTACCATTTACTATAGCAACAGAAAAATCACCTAATTCAATGAAGCACATCTTAATGGAGAAAAATATAAAACTTCATTAATAGACAATAAAGAATGACCATACATGTAGACAGAGTCATAATTTATTGTTAGAAAATTGTGATACTATAGTCAAAAGTAAGAGGCCAACGCTGGCTGAGACACAAAAGGCTGAGGAAGACATGAGGAGATGGCTCAGTAGATAAGTGCTTGCCTTACAAGCGTGAGCAACTGAGTTGGATCCCTAGAACCCACATAACATGCCAGGCATAGGCAATGCATGCCTGCACTCCCAGCACTGCCAAGGTAGATACAGGTAGATCCCTGGAGCACACTGGCTCCTTAGTCTAACCTCTTTGGTGAACTCCAGGTCAATGAGGAACTCTGACTCAAAAAGAGGTGGGAAGCATTCCTTAAGGAGACAATTGAAGTTGTCCTCTGGCCTCCCCCACCACACACACAGAGAGAAAACATCAAGATGAGGTGGAAGAGAGACAGAGGTGAGGGAAGACGAGGAGAGGCAAAAACAAAAGAGGAAAAGGGGACGGAGGAAACCAGAGGATCTTCTGTTAAAGGGCAGATATATTAAGAGGCCAATAAAACAAAATTCCAAAAACAGACCACACATGCCTAAAACAACACATGGAAGCATGGGCATTGAGAATCTGAAGAAATGCAGAATATCATTGTGGTGTTTTGAATGTGAAATCTCCCCATCACCTCATGTATTTGTGACCAAGTCTCATCATGTTTGATTCCCCCACTGATGGAGCCTTTAGCAGGTGGAGTCTTGCTGGGGGAGTATGTCACTGGGTCTCACCTTGAGGTTGATATGGTCAAGATATCTCATTCTTACTGCTATGTCCCAACTGATATGACAAGACATAATGTCCAGCCACTGTTCTGCCATGCTTTTTCAGCCATCCTTTTCTGTTTCAAAGAAGGTCCCCAGTGGGTTGGGGATAGAGAGGAGGGAAATGGAGGTATCATCACAAGATTTGCTCATACAATGTATCTAATTATTGATAATAAACATATTTTTAAAAAATGGTGCCATTTCAAAGCACAAGGGTAGCACTGTCAGCAGAAGCTTCCTGGTATATTTATATAAACATTTGTTTATGTAATAGATATATACATGGGAATATATGTATACATATAAGAATACATATATACATATGAGTATATATTTATATATCATATATGCTAAAGGCAGAGGCAAAACATTGGAGTTATGTCTACTTAACTTAAGGACATGAATTATCACCAGTGCTATCTGATATTATACATAAATTTTAATAGGGGTCCAATGATATTCACTATGTCCTATTTTTAAGGTAGAAAGATACATAAATTTTCATTTTCTCAACCCAATTTTTGTAAGTCTGAAATATCTCAAGAAGAAATAGATAAGAGGACCCAAACCTTTTGAATTTAGGAGAAAACTCATTCTGATCTCATCTTTCCTTTTTATTCCAACTTAATGCTAGAGTCTTGGTCAGATTGCTCTAACTTCCCTTAGCTTCAATTTCCTCATCTACATAGTAAGGAAGATAATTATCTGCCCAACTCATGAAACTGCTAACAAACTACAATGTAACTAGCATATGCTATGCACTTAGCAGTTGATATTGTTCCTGAACTATCTCAATAATCAATATTAATCATTGTAGGTATATGCATGCTAAAGGTATATGTGATGTCCAGACAGAGGGCACTTGTATCTTAGTTTCTTTAAGCACAGCAATTATGGTTTATTATTTCTCTATCTTCATATATTGCTCTTTTTGTTTTATGCTTGTTTTAATTTTAAGCATAGAAAAGACAATTTCTAGATAATCAACAGCTGCTAGGGGAAAAATAGAAATAAAATAGCTAAATGATTGACGGTTGATACTTGAAAGAATAGTTTTACAGTTAACAGCTGTGTATCCTACAAATAAATATCGGATAAATACACAATTAAAAAGAGAAAAACAGTATCTAATATTAAAACTCTGTAGCTGGAGAGTGAAGAACTATAGGAAAGTAATGTCAGAATTCCAGTATTGATAATTTTACATACATAATTTAGATAATAAGAAACAGAGCAAGTAGTAATAGAATCACTTACTAAGGCTAAAGTTTATTTCATTTAGGCTGTGAATTAACACCATGAAATATGCTTTAGATTTCACTTTAAGTTTTTATGCATGATTTGAATATCGAAGACTACATCTAGGTCATTGCAAATGGCAATTATCTCCTTTGTCACTAGCAATCTGCCTATTGTTCTTGTCCTCTGATCCTGATGTATAGACAGACCTCTCTCTCTCTCATTCTCTGCACACACACACACACACACACACACACACACACACACACACTTTCTCTTGTTCACTTGCTCTCTTGGCACAGTGTTTCTGTTTTCTCTGAATGATGATAATCTGTGTGGAGTCAAACAAACCCGGGCACCCTTCTGTGAAATTATATATGGTGTGAGATAGTACACAAATTTCTGCCTCTCTAAATTTATTCTCTTATGGTAAGTTAGGAATTCAAGTGAGCTAAAGAAAAAACGACACAAACCATTGAGGAAAACATTTGGCTCATCATCCAAACACAAGACCTGAATCTCAGCAAACACTGTGAACTGGGAAGCCAAAGGACTTGTTTCCAAATAGTTCTCTGGGGAAAGTAAACAAACCCCTTAGTCCTTTGGGCTTCCTGTTTCTGTACCTCCCACCTACAACAAAAGTAGATGTGTTTGAAACTCTCTGTGAAGTTCTTTCACGTGTATGTACTTCCTACTTCATGCAGATTGCATAAACCTCATTTGATTATTTAAAAGATGCTGAGTTCCTTTTGAGTCCTTTGCATGTTGGACTCCACGCTAAGGTGACATCAATGAAAAAACAAAGCTCCCTGCCTGTCAGAGATTAACTTTTCATGTCAGTGGATAGAGAGGTGAGAGGAGATAACAGATCATAAGTGACACATGTAGAAAATAATGAAGGATCTGTATATGAAAAGTGCAATGGAAAAAGGGAGTCAGAAGAGTACAAAAGATGGAGAAGGTTTCAGGGATTGTCCTCTGGTGTGTAGTGAGGAGACTGGTTGAGTCCTTCAGTAATGGTCTTCCTGGGAAAGTGGCATTCGAGCAAAGACTTGAAGGAAGAGAGACTTGAACACAAGATTATCTGGAGAACATTCTCTGAGAGTAACTATCCAGTGCAACGGCTCCAGGGTGGACCTTTCCAGGCATGCTTGAAAATCAGACAGATCCTTACACATAAGAGGAGAACAGGACGGAGACACACTCAGAAAATAGCATCTTAGAGCTGTAGAGATGGGTCAGCAGTTGATGGTGTTTGGGTTCCAAGCCTGCAGGCTTAGGTTTGATTCCCCAGTACTCATGCACAACATGGTGCATGCATCTGGAGTTCATTTGCAGTGGCAAGAGACCCTTATGTGCCTACATGCTCTCTCTCTCTCTCTCTCTCTCTCTCTCTCTCTCTCTCTCTCTCTCTCTCTCTCTCTCTCTCTCTCTCTCTCTCTTTCACCATCCCAAACTGTATCTTTCTCTCTCAAATAAATACTTTTTCACAAAATAAAATAACATTTTACCTGAAAACTTTTTACCTAATGCATATAACTTACTAAAATGTTCGAGGAGAAAAATACTCTGTATATT
Source organism: Zapus hudsonius (assembly GCA_004024765.1). Classification (NCBI taxonomy): domain Eukaryota; kingdom Metazoa; phylum Chordata; class Mammalia; order Rodentia; family Dipodidae; genus Zapus; species Zapus hudsonius. The sequence goes on from PVHP010003452.1 coordinate 29,836, forward strand.
TCAAAAGCAAGATTACAATTTTATTTCCAGTGCTTTTCATTGTTTCTTTGATTACTTGACTGTTCACATCCTGCTTGAGAAACACACCTGCGGTCCTGCTCTTTCCCATTCTCTTCATCCCTTTCCTTGACTCTTTACTACAATGAGCTTTGAAAAGCATGAGCCCCTTTTACCCACTAATTAAGTTTGTGTTAAAAGCACTCTCTGAGTTTATCGTTTATTATCAAGGTTTTACCCTTGGTCTCCATCCAACTCCCTCTAAATGGTTATCTTCTGAGATAATATCTTTCTTTCTTCAGAGCCTTCATCCAGTTGTCCAACAAAAAAAAGCGGAAGAACTGTTAGCAAGACAGCAAACATAGTGGGTTTCCAGTCTTATTGCACTACAATGAAGACGAGAATACGATTAATCTAAGGAGCAGATTGTATAATTTAAAAGTCAAGCCTATTTCCCCACAGGTTAAATTTAGAAACATGGAGGTTCCAGAGGGTCACAGCTTTTCTTTCATCATGAGAAATCATGACATATTGTGATCACAATTTCCATCCATTCCTCAGCCCACCTGTCCTATCCCAGGCAAGAAGAGGCATCTAGAATTAGTCTTCAATGTCCTACTACACCAAATTTCCTCCCTCAGTTCAATCTGTTTCATTGAATTAAGCTATTTAGTATGGTGCCAAGTTTTGCACTAAGAATGGTTTAGATATTTTTCAAGAAATTCTAACAAAATATAAACTAGTTACACCAAGATAATAAAAAAATAAAGAACATCTGATGCCTCGGGCAAAATTGCATGAAGGTTTGTGATGATTTTTGTTTGTTTTTTTGTTTGTTTTGTTTTTGAGGTAGGGTCTCCATCTAGCCCAGGTGGACCTGGAATTCACTATGTAGTCTCAGGATGACCTCAAACTCATGGCGATCCTCCTACCTCTGCCTCCCAAGTGCTGGGATTAAAGGTATGTGCCACCACACCTGGCTGTGATGATTTTTAATGCCTCCCAAAATACATTATTACATGGTTTTAAAGAACATTTGAGTGATAATTTTTTCATTTGTTTTATCTACCGCACTAATTCCTTTTCTCATTGCTATGACAGATTATCCCACAAAGGCAACTTAAGGAAGACCACATTTATTTTGGATCACAGTTTGAGGGTATAGTCCACCATGGTGGGGGAGGCATGGCAGAGAGCTGCAGAAGCATGAAACAGCTTTTGAAACGTTGTATCAGTGGTCAGAATGCAGATAGAATCATGTTGGTGGTTCTCTCATCACTCTCCTTTCCATTCAATCCAGGTCTCAGCCCATGGACTGATGTCACTGATATTCATGGCTGGTCTCCTCATCTCAGTGAAGTCTCTCTTGAAATACTTTCCCAGACATGTGAGACATTATCTCCTATGTGATTCTAAATTCCATCACAATAATAATCGACTGACCAACAAATCCATATTCTGACATCACATAGATCTATCGTTAGAATTTCTGTTCATACTTTTGCGCTTTTATGTGGCTTGATTTCAAAATAAATGGAGGCTATTTTTAAAATAATCAACAAAGACATAGTTGCAATCCTCTAGTTTGGAAGGTTTCTCTTCAAGGGGTCCTGGATATCACATGGGAACACATCAAAAGGGGTGCTTTGATAGGATTTGCACTCTTTCCTAAAATGGGGTTGTTAATTGGTGCCATTTAAAGAGGCAACTCTGAAAGTTTACAGTTGTCTATTCTTAGCTTCGACTAATAGTTTGGTTCATTCTGACTATGCCCTCCAGCCCCTGACATAGACCACCCTCCCTTCTCTTTTCTTTCTCTTCCATTTTCTTCTCTTCTCTTCTCTTCTCTCTCTGTCACGCACACCATACTCTCTCCCTCCTTCTCTCTCTCCTTACTCTAATTTATTATAAATGCTTTATTCTATAACTTCTTGAGAAAAAGATTCATAACACTGAAAAACTTTAAGGCAGGGGGCAGATATTGTTGCTGATATTCTTACCTCACCAATGGTCAAACTGGCTTTTTCTACTTTATTTGGACAATTCAAGGCATTGTGTGTGAGTCATCCCACAGGCTCCCTCTAGAAGGGAACATGGGTTAGGCAAACAAAAAACACTCTGCAATGTTTTCTTCTGCCAATTTTCAAGATCAATATGGTTCTTTGACCAAAGTGATTATATTAGCTAATCGATCAATGATAAAGGACAGAAGAAAGTTAAAATGGGCTATCAAAAGATGTATAGAAAATCAAGAAGAATATTTGCAGACTTGACCTTAATATGAATTTGTCTTTATAAGCCTAAAAAGTCCCATATATCAATAATATCATAAACATACATCGTGTATTTCTAGAAGGGATTTTAAGCAGTGTGCTTCCATGGTTGCCTCCACTAAGAGGAACTGAGGGCTTAATTTGGGTGAGAATATGCTACTAGCCTGATATAGCACTGCATAGGAACATGGGCACTCTCAGAATGTTCTGGAGGAACTCTAAATTGCACCACCAGTCAAAAAAAGAAAAAGTAAATTTTATAATCTACCAAGGACTTCAAATTTTTCACACCTTCTCTCCTAGTAATTCCTTTTTAAATAATTTAGCCAAAGAGATCAGCTAAAATATAGAAAAATCTTTTGTGTAAAATGTGTTAGTGAAGAATGTTTTTATCACAATGAAAATGTAAGTGAGGTTTGGCTGTATGCACCTATAATCCCATCTCCTCAACCTGGGCAACATAGTGAGACATCCTGTCAAACTTGGGGGAGAGGAGGAAGAAGGCTGAGAAGATAACTCAGTCAGTAAAGTCTAGTAAGTTCTTGCCTCAAAAGCATGATGACCTGACTATCATCCCTGCCCCTCCCAACCTGCTAAAAGCACTTACTAATGGCTCACACTTGTGACATTCTTGTATGATTCCAGAGTACTTTAAAAGCCTGACATCCTTCCCTCAAGAGAGGACAACTTTATGGTATGATTTGCTCTTCCTTGTTCCCATGGAGCAGGCCAAGAGTAAACTACTTGACTGCATCGTGCTCCCTCCACTCACTTCCACTATTGCTTTTGCAAACATCATGTCCTTAAGCGTCATACTGTATCTGAATCCCTGCCTCAGATTCTGTTGCTACTAGAACTTGCCCAATAATCCTACCACACTCAGGGAATACTTAAACACATGTATCTGGCTTAGGTCAACAGAATGGGTGGATTTCTGATTAATACAGTCAAGAGTGTGGCCATAAATGTCCATTGTACCTTACAGGTATTGTGATCAGGGACAGTCTCACAGGATAGTTTTAACTTAAGCAGATTTGGGAAACGATTCCAGGAGAAGGGGAAGTGTAGAGGAAGGAAATCATAAGGATGTCTGGGCAATATCTGAAGATCTCTGGAATGTTATAAATATGACTGTCTTCGTTTCAGTAATGGCAAGCCTCCATGGTCCTTGTACTTGCTCATTGGTCTCTTTTCAGTGCCATGTGTGAAGCTCTGCACTTCCATTCTCTTCATGAATGTTGGAATATACTTCAAGTCTCTCTGTTTCTTTTCCTTTATTTTTGCTACATAATTCCTGGATAATTTAATGTATAAGTGTGTATACAACTTCCGTCTGTAAACTCATTCATAGACTTATGGCACTATGGTTTCCTGAATCCTCCTTCCAAACTTCATATGTTGAACCGTATTCCCAGATGAAATAGTATTAGAATTGAGGTCATCAGAAAGGGAAAGGTCATGAGGAGTCTTTCCTTGTGAATGGGATGAAAAGGGAAAGCCAAGGGAATTTGTTTACCACTTCCACCATTGAGGGCACAGATAGTAAGCAAGTCCTCACCATATACCAAGTATCTTGATATTAGGTTTCCCAGTCTACTGAACTATGAACAATAAATTTTTGTTGTGAATTACCCAGTCTGGGTTAGGGATACAACTCATTATAGTGCTTATTTATTATGCATGAAAAAGTCCTCGGTTAGATCACCAGCACCACATAAACCTGATCTATCATCTATCTATCTACCTATGTAGATAGTAAGCAAGTCTAAGACATTATAGCATTTTAAATTGAGCAGACATGTACCCGAGTACCTGCTTAGCCCCAGAACCTTATACATACACTCTACCACACTCAAGTAGAAAATCACTCATATACCTTGCATTTGTTGTATTAGCAGTTGACCTAAATAGCCCTGCACCTATTGCATCTCCTAAATTTGCCCCAAGAAAAGATACCACCATCCATCTAATTACATAAGACCAAAACTGAAAGACTTCTTGGATTTTTGCCTCTCTTTTTCTTATTCAGCTCCATATAAAATGTTATCAGGACAGCCTATTCTTCCATTTCAAGTCATCTTATAACTTCTGGCTGTCAGCTTCCTTGCATATTCCCTGGTTTGGACATTTATCATGTCTCTACATATTTTGACAGCCTCTTTGCAGGTTTCCATGCCTCAGAGGACTGTTCTCATTCAGTCCATCCTCCAGAACACTGTCAGAATTAGGTCTCTCATGTAAAAGATGATAATGACATTGGCAAGTATAAGTTCTCAAAAGTTTACAACTCCTTGGGTCATAAAAATCCAATTCCATTTCTGTGACATTGCAAACAAAATTCTTCTCACTCACTCTAGTTTGGACCTACTTTTTAAAGGTTCTCCTACTCCTTCCTTGCTTACATGTTCTAAAAAAAATGCTGATCCATCCATAGACTAAAAGTCTTCTTTCTCTATCTCTATTATTCTATCCATCCTTACAGCAGCCATAATACTGGATGCTCTGTCTCCTTAATGAACTCAGTGTTTTGGCAGTAGAACAAAGAATTTTTTTCTAAATTCTGAGTCTAAGTTAATAACTAAGTTTTATTATATTCTCAGCTAGTTAAATACAAATTAACTAAAGGATTAATGTTTAATTAATCATGCAATCTATATATTACTAATATCACTACCTTCTACTGCCTGCATATCTATTGATAGAATGATAATTCAATCCATTTTGCGGACTGGCTAAAGTTTTTCAAATAAGCAGAATGTACATAATTCTGTTTGCAAATACAGAGAAAGGCATTAGCAGAGTCATGAATAAACTGAATCACATCTCAGCACATCACTGTAGTTGGGAGTAACAATCAGTAAGACAAGAAATGTATATCAGTTAATATTTAGGATTTTACATGAAGTTACAACTACTAGAAAAAATGAAAAAAAAATCCATGTCAGAAGGATCCCAGGTTTTTGGACGTGATACAAAGGGAAATAAAACTGAATTTGAAAGTTCATTTTTTAAATATAAACCTGATTTAAATACCTCACAATATGTACTCACATGCATTTAAACATTACATGGTACCTCATTGATATGTTTTATAAATCAGCTAAAAATAAATTTAAAACATACACATATAGCTTCAGGCTTTTTTTGTATTTTAAAAATAATTTTGTCTAAACTGCTTTAAAAGAGTCTGTGAAATTTAAGCCACCGAAAGCAGTCAAATTACCTCCCAGAGCAATGAGAAAAAAATATCTGGAAAGATCTCTGGACATTGTTGGAGGACTCGTTTGGAGTGTTATTTGGAAACTATTTGTATACAGGAGGATAACAGCTGCACTTAACTTCAATCCAACTCTCTGTTCTTTGTAATTTACTCAAAGATGTGCCAATCCTCAGTAGAGTGTATGAGAAGAGGACAATTCAATCATTATTTACGAACTGTAATGCATTCCTATTTCACAGCAGACATAGAATTAAAGAAACGACTGGAAGTGTTCCTGCGTGGAACACTGAACTGCCTGAGCATGCAACTTTTATTTAAGGTTTGGAGTGAGACAATGCTCAGAGTCAATTCATTATCAAGGAATTTGAATGCCAATAGAGTTTTTAAAGTGCAAAGAATTAATTCCACTTATTCAAGAGTACCTCTCAGTGTTACGAAACTCTGGATACCATACTTAAAATTCACTTTGAGCAACTCAAGCAATTTCTCTAAGAGGGAGTGGGCACAAGCAAAGTGTGAAGGAAGGAAGTGATCTAATGTCACTACTTTTTAAATGAATGGCATGTTTGTTGCTCAGGAATTCTGTAAATGAAACTATATCTTAATTTAAAATTATTTATTTATTTGCAAGGAGAGAGAGAGAGAGAGAAGAAAGAAAGAAAGAAAGAAAGAAAGAAAGAAAGAAAGAAAGAAAGAAAGAAAGAAAGAAAGAAAGAAAGAAGAGGCTCCAAGGCCTCTAGCTATTACAAATACACTCCAGATGCATGCACCACTTTGTGCATCTGGCCTCATGTGAGTCCTGGAAAATTGAACCCTGGTCATTGGGCTTTCCAGTCAAGCACCTTAACTGCTGGACCATCTCTACAAACCTGTATCTTAATTTAAAGACTCAGAAGGCTAAGACTCAGTGTAGAGAAAGTAACACTAACTTTATTTTTTTTTTATTTTTATGGTTTTTTTAAGATGGCATTCTGGTAAAGACATTTGCCCCCTAAGGTGCCATTCAAATAATGCCAGTGAGATTAAGGCACTCAGATAAAATTTGAATATTGTAAATAAGGCTAGATAATTGTACTTTTGAGTATTTCAATATAAGTGAATAATAATATGAGTTAAGAAAAATGAAAGCACGCATAACCCATGTTGCCCCAGTCATATTGAATTACATAACCGACTAGAGCATTGTGTCTGAGTTCCCAGTACTGACAGCATCCAAGAGCACCACAGGTAAAGCCCTCCTTCACTGTTCATTGTCTCTCTGCTTAGTAACTGCTGAATTCATGTACGAACTCCACAAACATAATAAATGTTTACTGAGTGCAATCCATGAACCAAACACTCTCCTAGGCTCTAGGATTATGAAGGTGAGTAAAAGCAGACATAATCCTTTTATGGGGTTTACAACCTGAGGAAAAAATTAAGTAAATAACAAAGAAAATTTCTGAGACCTAAGGAAAGAAGGTTTCTGTCAAGACAGATTCTCTCAGCAATACATGCATGAAGTGAGTTATGCTGAGTCAACTGGTACAAGTGCAAGAGGTAGAGAGAGAGGCTCAGGGCGAGTTCCAGAGCAGAGGGAGACCATTCACAGTGGCTATGCCCTTGGAGAGACCATAACACATCTTAGGAAAAGAAAGGAATTCCAAAATGCTGAAATAGGAGAGGGGCAGAAAGTTGAAGGGTAAATGAAGGGCGATAAAGGCAGAGTTCATTTAAATCTTAAATGAAATTTGTCAGCACTCAGGCTTTAAGCTAGAGAAATGATGTGAGAAAAAGAGTACCTTTTGAGATGCACTCGCTGATGCATGAACCAGACATGCAGAGAGAATGCAAAGCTAGATGAATCCACTGAAATACAACCTTTTGACAGCACAACACCATGTTGTTTCCTGCAATGTTCACGTCAAGAACTACACAATCAAGATGTGAAAAGGAAAATCTTATAATGTTTTTGAGTAAGTTTATGGTTTTGTGCTGGGCACATTTATATATCCAACATGGCTACAGGTTGGACACATCATTATAAAGATTTGTAGCTATTACCCACCTTTGGAGAAATGGGAAAAATATTTTACTTCCCTGAGAAAACTGTCCTCTGTAATGAAGGTGGATGGGCATGGACTAGTTGAAGATTGTAAATATAAAATTAATATAACTTAGGAATTGGCTGAATATTGGTATAAGAGTCTAGTCAAGAGTATGTACAAGGCTTTTTAGTCGTAAGCAGAACCACTCAGTATATATAAGTGGGTAACTGCATACTTGCCATGCACAAGGCATTATTCTAAACGCTTTGCATTTTATAAGTGTGGTTCTGAAGAGCAACCCTATGATAAAGATTCTGCAGTTTATTTTTTCATCCTACAAATGAGGAACTGATGCAAGGAAATATTAGGCAATGAGTCCACTTTCACACAGATAGCAACTACTGGATCCAGATTTTAGGCCTGAGCTCATGTCTTTAACCACCACCCTGATCTCAACCCTCCCACCCACATTCAGAAATTACTCCCACTGACACACTACCAGATTTGACTCTTCTAGTTGCTCAATAAAGAAGGAACATTTTTCTCATTGTGACTTCTATTCACTCCTGATGATTGCAATATCTTCCTAGAAGTTAAATTGCTATAAATCTCTAGGTCAGGATGTATTTCTGCCTTTGAGTTGGTATTGCTCCTCTGAGTTAGCACTTGCCACTATAATGTGGGGTTGAGGAAGATAGAAGTGTGCATTCCAACTGGCATACCAAATATTTAGGTAGAGGTCCATGGACAACATGAATCGTCTACTTGGATGGCTAAAACTGGGGGGTTTCCCCAGCAGAAAATATTCTCACAATTCAGAAGGGTGGAATCTCAAAGTTGAGATGTCAACCTGACAGGTTTCTGAAAGGGACCCTCTCCCTGCCTTTGCAGACAGCTGGCTTAGCATTCACATGACGGAGAGAGAAGAGGGTACAGAGAAGCAGAAGAGAAAAAGTGCCAGTTTTCTCTTTTTATAAGATCACCAGTCCTATTCCATTAGGACTCTACGAAAATCCCTATCTTCAAACACACTGAGTTTGAATTTATGAATGGGTAGAGAACACAATTCAGTCTACAGCATTTGAGACATTAAGGAAAAAATAAGTAGGCCTGGGGAGATAACTCAGTGGTTAAAAACGCTTGCTTGCAAAGCCTACCAGCCTGGGTTGGCCCAGATTTGATTCCTCCGTACACACACAAGTAAAGCCAGATGCACAAAGTAGCACAAGTGTCTGCAGTTCATTTACAGTAGTAAAAGGCCTGGCACACCCATTCGTTCATTCTCTCTCTCTCTCTCTCTCTCTCTCTCTCTCTCTCTCTCTCTCTCTCCTTACAAATAAATAAACAAAATATTTTTAAAAGAAAAATAAGTAAAACAATCCAAATCTCTTCAAAGGCCCTGAAGCTTCAATATCTGCAGCTTCCCAGTGATGGTCACCAATGTTCATGTGAAACACTGGGAGCTATGAGAGCTTGCTCCACACCACAGATTCAGTGCCAACTATAGACTCCAAGAATAAGCAAATCAGCTATGAAAGTGACTTAGAGAACTCAAGAGAGCTGGGACTTTCTGAGACATCACTGAAATTTGGAGCTCAGGATGACAAAATACAGTGGCAGAGCACTTGACTAGCCAGTGCAAGCCCTGGGTTTGATCTCTAGTACCAGACAGCAAAAGAAATCACTGAGACTTTGATTCACAGTACCCCAATGCCAGGCTGGTGTAGCCTGGAGAAGCAGAGATTGCATTGTCTATGACCTCATACAGGTTGGTATGATTCTAACTGCCATAGACAAATTTAGATGAAAACTTTCTTCTATGTTAAACTCTAAAAGCAAGTCCCAAAGAGTGTGGCATGTTCTTGTTCTCTCTCTCTCTCTCTATTTCTCTCTTTATCTCTCTCTCCTTTCTTCTCTCTCCTCTCTGTTAGGATAACTAATACTTTGTCCAAGATAGAGGGGTCCTTGGGGGTGCAGTCTTTTGGTGCTAAAGCCTGGAAAGTTTGAGCAAACTGGAAGATTTGGTCACCCTACGTCATGCCCCTACTCTAAGAAGTTAGGAGGCTCCTGCTATGGTGAGATGAGAGAAAGTATTGCCTGGTTCCCCCAATCAGGGCATCTAGACCCACCAAGTAACCCTATTTATTCTGATTTCCCTCCAATTGTATTCTTTCTTAGACCTCTGAGATATAAAGAAATGTCCATTTGAAGTAATTAAGAATTCGGATCCCTTGTGTGATTTATGAACTAGGCAGTTGGCCTATAATTTGCTAATTTTTTAAAAGTTACATTAAGATATTATTCATCTTGATTGCTGAGTTTTGATTACCCCTCCATACTTTTCACCTGAGGCAAAGAATTCCCTTGACTCACCTTATCACAGCCTGTCAATAAACAAGAGGCTCTGGGAGATTCCTGGTGGCCATTTGTCAGCCTCTTACAGCTCTGTAGTCATCACTCCCAAGTGCACCAAACCCTTAATTAGACTTAACTGCCAGATGTGCCCTGTGATTTCCAAATCCAAGATCACTTAACAGGGATGGGCTGATATTGTGGGGCCGTAGCTATGCTTATGTCAAAATCAGATGATGGTGATTTGATTCTTGGGAAAAAAATATGCAGTGTGTGCTGTAGACTCAAGCAGACATTGATAATCTGATGCAGAAAACAGTACCATGTTAGAAAGAACAGTTTTGAAAATGAAGGAGACTGTTGATATTATAACTAGAACAGCCTGGGAAGGTCAATTACCTTTAGTCAACTTTAGTTCTATCCACTGTAAAATAAAGATGATACCTACCTCACAGAGGTGTGTGTGAAGATTATATAGATGATCATACATATGCGTGTATTAGGGCAGCTGATACCAAGAAAGATGTTATAACTATTCCTTCTTTCTTCGACTTTCCTGTATGGTATCCTCACCATTTGTTAAAATGATTTCTGAGACTTCTATATTTGTGGATCTAGAATTTTATCTGTAGCAAGTACTTGGGACAGATTTATAAATGTTTTAGAAAGAAAATGGTTATTTTTTTCACCATACTATTAGATTCAAAGTATAGCTTATTTTTTATTCTCCTGAACTGTAAGATGTCTAGAAAGTAAGCAATCAGGATAAATGTTCCTAAATTCGAATACAGTTTTTAAAGGAATATGTTTTGAGCACAGTAGTTTTCCTCTTTCAATTCCCAGGATAATGTGGCTCTTCACTTCGAATTTCTAAGTCAAAGAAAGCTACAGAGAGAGTGCTGCTGTGTTCAGAATTCACCCTGGGGCTGGGCTTCCTCATGCTCCCACTGTCTCCGAGCTCACTCCGAAGGCTACCATTTCTACATCTGTTTCTCTGTAAGGTAAAAACCTTTCTGGTTTTTCTTTGTAAGGTAAAACCTTTCTGGTTTCTTTCATTCTGGTTTTTCTCTGTAAGGTAAAAACCTTTCTGGCACCATCATGTAATTGTTGGGGGTTGGGGAAGGGTAAATCACTCATTGAACAATCTGAAGTATTTTTAAATGTAAAATGGAAGCAGCAGCAGCCTGTTTAGAAAACATGAGCCAAAAGAAGGTAGAAATAAATTAGGTTATTTTATTGAGAGCCTGTAAATAAGAGGATCTAATTCTCTCTTTTATTTTTTTGCTGCAATATCTTAAGAAATACTAAGCCTAAACATACTATAAGCTACCAGCTATCAATAATATCTACATTTAAGTAGAGAATACACTCAGAATCTATCTTTTTGGTTTTGAATTACATTTTAATAAAATGCTACCCTCTTTCCAGCAGCTAATGGAATATACCCTAAAGGCTAGTGCCATCAAATGCATTTTAGAAAAATACTGTTTTATGTAACCACTATTATGTTATTTTTAATTGATGGAAATTATATTAAGTCATCCAAAATAGATATTTTTAAACTAGTGGTAGTGGTGTTTCCATTTTTTAAGCTATGCCATCTTTTTATTTAAATGTAGATAACTATAGAAATAATCTTATTGATTTTTAATGTTAGGCCTAAACCTTGATTTTACCCTCAGATCTTGACTTAAACACAAGAGCCTGTGAACAGAGAGCTCTTAGAGATTTTCTAATCCAGAATTACAAGGAACAGAGTGAAAGTTTTAACAATTCCCCCCAGTCCAACAATGCAGGGTTTAGGAGATGCCAAGCAGGCCTTGTCCCTCCCAGGATGCCACACGACCATTGCTTTGGTCTCCCTACTCTGTCTGTCCACATGCTTACTTATGGATAATGAGCACTCATAGTCCCCTTCAGGTGACAGTAAGGCTTCTTAAAACTGTCAAAGTGGAAGCCTTAAAGAAATAAATTACAATAAGACAATGCAAGACAGAAGCCTTTGTTGAAATCCCAGGCAAGTTGAGAAAGTCCTTTCTCTCTTTTTTGTTCTCTTGAAAAAATATATATAAGAAAATATATGCAACTTCTAAAATGTCTTTAGTTTCAGGACAAATGTTTGATCAGTGAGTCAGTCTTTCAAAATAATTGTAGCAAAGGAAGTGACTATCGATGTGTGTGGGTGAGCGTTGGTTTTCTTGGTACAAGTCACATGAGAAACAAGCAGCTCTGTATATACAGTGATAAAGCTTCTTCCTCCACTCTGCTCAAGGCTTCCTCAAATGTCCCCCAGTCGGCTATACCCTAACTTGGATTCATTTTGCTTTCTGCCTTCTTCTTGCTTCACCCATCCGCAGATTCAGCTCAAGAACACTGGTATTTTCTTTGAATAGTCCATACACCTTAGCATTTCTCTGACACTGACCTTGATCTTTGATTGGCCTGAATGTCATTTTATTCCTCTTACTCCTCTTGTCAGATCTTTAGCATCTTTCTTTCAAACTTCTTAATATCACTTCTTCATTCAAGGCCTCACTGCTCTGCAAATTTTTAATTGGTATCTACTTAGCACTTTCGTCCAGTCTCTTATGGAAACTAATGTAGTACACCTCGTTCTTTAGAGTTCTTTGCTGCCTTACCTGCTAAACTCAGATGTGATTAAGGCCTACCAAAAAGAATTCATTTTATATATGTAGATAGTATTATATATCAGAAATTTCACAATAAAGACACAAAAACCCCTTGGCTTTCAGAAGCTATCTAGCATCTATTATGAGACCTTGGACTATAATTCCCTGTCAGAAATAGACTGGATCATAAAGATTTGGATCCATGCAGTTTATTTGGGAAGCAATGACAAAGGGGATGAGGTGATAAAGGGAGGAAAGCAGAAGAGGGGATATTAAAAGTAATCAGCTTTTTTGTGGCCAACTGAGGCCAGCCCTTCTGGGAACCCTACGAAAAAACACTGTGAAAGTGCCTCTGAGCATCACCCTGAAATGAGAAAGCAAGGTATGAATCTCTCTGTCCTCCTTGCTCCTGACAGTGGGGCAGAGGGTTAAGTAGCTGTCACTCTGGCCTGTTCTATGTGCAGGCTCAGCATTTCTCTAAGAAGCCGGAGAATGTGCTAAGGCTGAAGTCAGGTGCCTGAGGCAGGCAGCGGAGGCAGGTAGTGCAACAATCCATGAGGACACGTGACTGATGAGTTTGAACAGGCCTAGTTGCTGTTCTTAACAAAATGTAAATGTGGAGGAGGTCCTGTGTTTACTGTTTTCCAACGAAACTGTTTTTTAAGTGTATTTTACTTGCCAAGTTAGATGTATAAATATTTGTGTGTATATATATGTACATACAGTTGAATGTTTCAGATTTGATTTTTGTGAATTACAGAATTGAAATCTGGGAAAGAGTGTTGCTGCTTATATATGTACCCTTTAGAATTTTAAAATATACTTATTTGCTTTTTATTTCAATTATCCAGTACTGTATTAAGAGGGCACAGTCCACCCCATGTTCACATTTGGAACACATGGAAGTTTCATCTTCGAAATTATGACAGTTTATGTGAATATACTACAGAAAAACTAAAAAGTTTTGTTGCCTTACCTTTTTGAGGGACTAATCTGTGCCTCTTTAATGCCAAAATCTCAGAAATATTTAGGTACATATCAGAACAAGACTTTTCTATACACTCAATAAACACTTCAGGGATGCCCTATTTTTACTATACCAATTTGAGAAATGATGATACTCTGAGAAAACCTAAACTCGGGATCTGTGCTCTGCTCACAGCAGAGTTGACAGTATAGACTTCTCTAAATGGCAGAAGCATGTTGAGACAGCAAATTTGCTAGAGACAAGAAAACAGAAGAAATTATGTCCACTGTATCTACAGTGGCACACGCTCTTCAATTCAAGTGCACACCATAGAACACACACAGTAGGTTGCTCTGTGGAAGTACTCAGCTCAAACTACAAATTCACAGAAAGCGTTCCTCAATGTTTCTCCTTAGGCCAACTGCATTTGCCTGAAGTCCTCACGCTCTCTTAATATTGACAGTGGACACAATATGAAAGAGGGAAGTTGCATTCACATTGACTTCTAGCATCTTCTAGTCACCAATGAAAGGGAATGACACAAAAACTGAAACCTGCAACAATTCAGTCTATTAAAAGGCCACAGTCTTGGTATTTAACATTCTCTGAATACCTGAGAACCTATAGATCCAGAAATATCCCTGTAACTTTAAGACACACATTAAGGGAAAGTATTAAAGACAATGAATTTGAATCTTTTGTTATGCTATAAAGGAAAGCCAATTGGGAGGAGGGAGATAGAGAGTTGAGAAGCCAACTTCCAGCAGCAGGGAATTCCAGCTGGAGACCTTCAGCTTTTGTGTAAAGTGACCTTGCTAGAGTTCTAGCTATCTCTATGACAGAAAGTTCCATAGTCATAAACTCTATTTATGAGTACTTCACCTCTCTGTCACCACAGACCTCCAGTTTTTCAACACCTCTATTATTGGACTTAACATTTAAAAATTTTACTTCTCGAGCCTGGAGAGATGGCTTAGTGGTTAAGGCATTTGTCTGAAAGCAGAAGGACCCAAGTTCGATTCCCCAGTCCCCATGCAAAACCAGATGCACAAGGTGGAGCATATGTCTGGAGTTTGTTTTCAGTGGTTGGAGGGCCTGGTGTGCCCATTCTCTCTATCTGCCTCTCTCTCTCTTTCTCTCTCTCTCATAAATAAAAAAAAAATATTTTTTGAAAAATTAAAAATAAGTAAAAATAATTTTACTTCTCAATTTTATGTTCAGACAGAAAATTAACAAATAAATTTTTGCAAGCAAATCTAAAATTAAGTTGTGAACTGATTATATTGATTTTGTCATATAAATATATTGTTCACTCATAATAACAATGTCATCCAATGATAACATTCTTTCACCGTTTTAGAAACTACTGAAGGAATTAATTCCTATAGACTATCAAGAAATCCAAACTCTAAGAGATTGATTTGTGGATTAGAACACCCCCATCATTTTCTAGAATAAACTCAGCATTATGTCATCAATGTATATGGAAATTAGTTATCCATGGATTTGTGTGCTATAAAGAAAATATGTCCTATGATTCTCTATGCATATACATGCCAACATAATATATACATGCCAAAGATAAAAACAAATTTGTCTAATAGGAGCCATTTCTAATAGCACAAGAAGCAGAGAAATAGGTAAAGAGAAACAGGCTACAATAACTTTTCCTGCCCTTCCTATAATATTTTAATATTTCCTGAGAATGAAGGAAGGCATGCAACTGTTTTATACCAATAGCTGATAATCCAGCAATGTAACATATCGGGAATGAATTTCTGGGCCTGTAGTTACCAAGCTTATCAAAAGTATAAAATGAGTTACAGTAAAGTTGCACAGGCAAAATAACAATAATAAATAAAAGTTAGTGATTAACATTGCCAATTGCTTCAATTTAACTAGGTAAATTAAAGCAAGATGAATGTTTTCATGTGCTTTGCTTAAGATTGTAGGGGTTCTAGAATGCTATTATTCTTACAACAGCAAAACTTCAGGTGAAAAAACTTGAAATTTGATCCCTAGAGTTCAGATAAAAGAATGATCTGGAGCACTTTCCTGTATAAGAGAAAAATATAGATAAAAAAGAGATACATGGGCAATTGAATCCTTCCCTTGAATCATATTCACTGGATTATAATAAAGGAATTCTAGTTTTCGAGGTGTTAGAGTAGTTTTTTAATTATTCATTCTATTCTTGAAAGGATTATCATGAATCTGACTTCCAGAGCATAGAGGCTAAAAATCTAGTGATTTAAATAATTTGGCTAATTTTTGTGTTTTGTGCCCTAGAATATGTTGCTTCAATGTAGAACCATTTTATCTACTTTGTACTCCTAGAATACACAAAAATGTATATATATTACAGGCAGCTATATTTGAAGCAGAGTATATACATGTGTGTAAGTGAATAGTTTATGATATTAGATATAATTAATAAATAATCATGTCCTATTTGTAGTGATAGATAGAATTCCTCAAACACATATCTAATTTAGAGTCTATCATTTGTCCCCAAACCCTGTTCAGCTTAAAACTAAGTGACACTTAGGACTCAAAGCATAAAATAAGTAGTACAGTGTAGTGTTCCCTACAGCAATGAAAATAACTATTTGTTCAGTATAGCAGAATCAAAGATAAGCAGAAGCACTAGAGATATGTAACATTATCAAGTGGTTATTATACATGAATATTTATTATGTATGTGTGTATTAACAATGCATGGGTAGATATACATATCTACATATTGTCTACACACATGCATATTAAATATATAAATGAGGCAAGGTGGCCAGAGGACATATACAGCATTTACCAAAAATATTTTACATTGAATACTTTAAAATTACTTATATTTTTCTTCAGTTAATACAGCTTTCTTGGCACTATTGGAAAACGCAAATGAATTCATCCTTCCAATTTCCTTAGTGTCCTTATGATAAACCCTTCCGACTGATTGCTACACCTTGTCATCAGACTAGGTTAAAAACTCAATGCATAGTTCATAAACATTAATCAAGGAGCCTTAATAAAACAAGAGAAAAAATTCTATTTCAGTAACAATACAAGAATAATACAAATTAATAAATGTGAATCAGATGCATTACTAGAAGTCATCAATTTGCATAGAAGGAAATTATATTGTGCATGTTAAAATGAGTTGGGCACCAGTTTAAATAAAAGTGGATATTAAGGTTATGTTTATGCTTGACTTATTTTGTAGATTTATAATCTTTATACATCCATTACTAATTGTTCTGCTTGCATAACATATAATTAGAAGGCAAGCTGATGGCTCTAACATTATCATAGTACCAGAAAAAAAAATGTCCAGCCATGGGGCTAATAACAAAATACTGGCTTTGATATCAACAATGATAACTATGCTGCTAACATCTGACAGTACATCTAGAATTGATTCCAGTTAAATATATGACTTATTCTTCCTTTAAAAATTAACTTTTTAAAACACTGACATTTCTGGGCATGTACATATCATCTCTAGTCTTCAAATAAACCTCAACAAATAGGTATTCTTGTTTTATTAATGGGGAAACCGTGACTATGGGGCATGAAATAACATTATGTCATAGAAAAGCACAGTATTCAGGGTATACATTTTGAATTGCTGTGTCATTTATGCCTCAACCCTGGTCCCTATCCACCCTATAAGTGCCACTAAATCAGGCTGAGAATTCAAAGTATAAAGTATGTGGTACAATTCACTGGAGAAATGAAAAAAAATTATTCTTTATTATCAATAATTAGATATATTATATGAACAAATCTTGTGATAGTATCTCCATTTCCATCCTCTCTGTCCCCAAATCCCTGGAGATCCTCCTCAGTGGGCATACTTGATCAGTCCATGGGATGGGGGTTATGAATTGCACAAGAGGTAGGCAGGGTTTTTTTTCTCCTTTGTGGGTTGTTGTGAGGTGGGCAATGTCTCTGAATATCCTCCACCAAGATAGTTAAATGAAGGAGAAATATTTATTTGGATTTCTACAGTAAGTTTTCTTCTCATTAACCTAGAAAAGGAATGAAACTCAAAGTACAACTAATTGCAGCTAATCTCATAGCGTCTATATCTGGAATAGTTTGGAATATTTAAGCGAAAAATAGAAAGATATTTTTCTCAAAGTGCCAGAACCCACTCTTCCATTTACTTATAATATCATGCTTGGTCCCCTAGCCCAGCAATAACTAAAGAACCATTTATCTACCATGATGTTGAAGTTTAGTTGATATTGGCAAAGTATATAGAATGAAAAGGTCTATGTGCAACTGCAAATGGCAATCCTGATACAAAACATGTATTTTGAATAGCTTACACTTAATTTTTAAAACTGTGAATGAAAGCATTCATAAAAATAATGGGATATGCTGAAAGTATTTTTAATCAAATTTTTAAATACTACATTTGGAAAATTAAATTGAGGAAAAAGGGTAGAAATTACATTGAGTAAACAGGCACTTAAATAGAACTTAAGACAATTTATCCACAGACTTGACTGTGGTAGGCATTCAAATGATTTCAAAACTCATATCCCTTATTTTGTTCAGTAGTTCTTAATGGAAGTGTTTCAAAATGGGTGAGATTCATTAAAGCATTTCCTCCACCCAAAGAACCTGAACTTGACAGACATGAACTAAACTAACCTAACCTGATTTTCATTATCAGGATCTACAGAGAATCTAGCCAACCTAGAAGAAATAACAGCTGTCTAGTGTAGTAGAAACAAAATCCCATACAGAGTAGCTAGGCAAAAATTTAGTTGAGGAAGCTCAACCTTGATCTCAGTCCAAGGTAAGCTGCATTCGTGTGAATATTCAAAACAAAATTAAGCTTCAACTAACAGCAGGAAAGATAAAATGAAAATGAAATTACTTTGCACTGTTTACTGAGACCTTCAGAGGTGACGGAAAGCCAAAAGAAGTAATGAGAATCACTCTTAAATTCACAACAATGAAACAGACTTAAAACTCACCCTCCATGACTCAGGGAACTGAGTGGAAGAGGGGGCGGAAAGACTGTAAGAGTCATGGTGGGAGAGATTACCCAGAGACATCACCCCCCTCAACTACAACACATAAAGGGGGTGCAACCTGGCTGCCTCCTGTGCTATTCATAACCCCTTACCACATGGATTGATCCAGTGTGTCCACTGAGGAGGATACCCAATGGATTAGGGACAGAGAGGAGGGAAATGGGAATGCCAACAGGATATTTGCTCATA
The DNA here is from genome assembly GCA_004024765.1 of Zapus hudsonius. NCBI lineage: Eukaryota > Metazoa > Chordata > Mammalia > Rodentia > Dipodidae > Zapus > Zapus hudsonius. The sequence goes on from PVHP010003452.1 coordinate 48,539, forward strand.
CAATGTATCTAATTTTGGACCATAAAGGTTTTTTTAAAAAGTAATGAGAATCTCTGGTACACCATTGTGATGGGACTGTTCAGGGATTAGCCTTGAGGCAGAGAGAGTTCCTGTAAAAGTGAAAATAAAAAAATAAACTGGAGGGCTGGAGAAATGGCTCAGCAGTTAAGGCACTTGCCTCCAGTGCCTAAGGCCCCGGGTTCAATTCCCCAGGACCCACATATACCAGACCCACAAGGTGGTGGCCCTGGTGCATTCTCTCTCTCTCTCTCTCTCTCTCTCTCTCTCTCTCTCTCTCTCTCTCTCTCTCTCTCTCTCTCTCTTCTTGAAAATGAATAAATAAAATAATAAATAAATAAATAAACTGGAAGTGTGGGAGTAAGCATAGCACCAGTACTAGAAATTCTAGGTTAAAAATTATCGCAGGGAGAGAACTGATGCTTTCATATCCACTTTCTAATAAGTATTAAACATATGGAACCTTGACAAGTTAGTTAAATGAAAGCTTTTAGTGAGCTCCCAAGAAGCCAAAGCCTTCTGGAAAACCTGGAGATAAATTCATGTAGATTTAAACTAAAATCATTGGAATATGTTTTCCTCGCTGCATTCTTAAAAAGGTGTTGTCTGAATGACACAAGGTGTTTGTCTTCTATAATCTTTCTACCATTTAGAAACCAATATCTTTTCAATTCTATCAGGTTTTCTCCACAGCTTGCAAGGAGAAAGAAGATGAACTTAACTTTATCACATGTAAATAGCATGAACACTTGTCTAGATGGTATTGTTTAGGAGCATTGGAAAGGCCAAAGTTCTGTCAAAGTCCAGAGAGTCTACTATGATAGAAATATGGTCCTTGGTTGAGCGGAAAAGGAGGCGGAAAGATTGTGAGAGCTGTGGTGGAGTAGACTATCCAGAGGCATGACACCCCTCAGTAACAACACACTTGGGCCAGGAGAACCAGGCTGAGTACTAGGCTATCCATGGTCCCTGTCACAAGGACTGATCCAGAGGACCCACGGAGGAGGATATCCAGCTGGTTGGGGATGGGGAGGGGGGACATTGGGGAATTGGGGATAAAAACTCATTGTTTGCCCCACTAAATAATGTAACTCATTATGGACAATAAATATATATTTAAAAAAAGAAATGGTCCTTGATTCATACAGCTAAAACAAACTTAGTTGTACAGCAGCGGATATCCTGTAGGGCTGTCATGTAGAAGAACCTTTCATTGATGATATTTATACCAGATGGCATCCCATAGAAGCAGCTTTTGGAAGGGAAATCTGAGTATGGCTGATGTTAATTAAGGCAAACTTTGAAGAGAAAGAAGAATAAGAAAAACAGAACTTGGATCCATTCCAGATAGGTCAGTTTGAGCTGGCTGTCATGTCCATAGGGTTCTTTGGCAGCATAAAAATTAAGTGAAAATCAGCACCTTGTGAGAAAAGAGCAGAGCAGCAGAAGGTAATAGAAAAGAAAATGGAAGGGACCAAAACCAACTTAGCTGACTGTCTCTCTGTCCTTGAAGAGGCTGCAACATCCTGGGCAGAAATCCTAATTGGCCAGAAAACATTTTTCTAGCCAACAAAATCTACTTTATTTCACCTCCAGCTTTACCTATAATTATATTCCATTTTTTATTGCTTTAAAAAAAACCTTATCTGGCTCCACATGTTCAATTAAACTAGAGGATATGGAATCTGAGACCCAGGGTTATTAGGGAACATGCCAGAAGTTAACTAACACATCAGTTTCAGAATCTCCTCTGAACAACAAGGCGAGTTTCTTTTTGTTATTCTACACCTATGTTTGTCAATCTTTGGTAATTTCTATTTCCTCTTCACTTTTGCCTCATCTTAGTACTACCGATATGATTAATTTATCTAAAAGTAATTGTTTGTGGTGTTTTACATAACTTACACTCACAAATTCTCGGTATTGCAATTAGAGAGCCAAAATAGTTGCCATTAGTAAAAAGCATATATATATATATATATATATATATATATATATATATATATATATATATATATATATATATATATTCACCAATTTGTCAACCTTTTCAAATTTGCATATTTTTTCATCCAAAAGTCTGACTATTCTTTTTTGTTTTGTTTTTTGAGGTAGGGTATTTTTAATTAATATTTTATTTATTTATTTACAAGCAGAGAAAGAGAGAGAGAGAGAGATCCAGGGCCACCACCTTGTGGGTCTGGCATATGTGGGTACTGGGGAATTGAACCTGGGGCACTGGAGGCAAGTGCCTTAACCGCTGAGCCATCTCTCCAGCCCCATGGTAGGGTATTTTTATAGCCCAGGCTGACTGACCTGGAATTAACTATGTAGTCTCAGGGTGACTGCGAACTCACATGGCAATCTCCTGCCTCTGCCTCCTGAGTGCTGGGATTAAAGGCGTGCTCCACTGCACCTGGCTCCAACTATTTTTACACATTTTTCTCATTTGATAAATGTAGGACATTTACTGTTCTTTTAAACTATGTTAAGACTAGTGATTTTTTTAAATGTTAGCATACAAAGGGATCACTTGGAAGACTAACAAAAGGTAAATTCCCAGATCTCCTATCCAGAAAGTTTGATTTGACATTGATTTTATTTTTCTACTGCTACTGTAATAAATTATCACAAACTTAGTGACTTAAGTGGCAAAATATACTGTCATTCTGTAGATGAGTAGCTCCAATGGATCCCATTGGAGAACCATCTACCTCCCTGTCTTTGTCCACAGTATACAATGAAGAAAAGACAGCATTCTCAATAAATGGGGCTGGAGAAATTGGATAACCACATGTAGAAAAATGAATCTAGACCTACTCTTCTCACCATGCACAAAAATCAACTTCAAATGAATTAAGAAATTCAATATAAGACCTGACACTCTTAAACAACTGGAAGGAAAAAATAGGAAGAACTCTCTGTGATATAGGAGTGGGGAATGGTCCCAGTAGCCAAGGAAATTAAATAATCACTCCAACAATGGGATCTCATGGAAGTAAAAATCTATAGTACAGACAGACATAAAAGTATGATAAACAGAGCCAACAGACTCCCCACAGAATGGGAGAAAATCTTCACCAGCTATACCACTGACAGAGGCGTAATATCTTAGAATATAAAAAAGAACTCAAAAAACTAAGCAATAAAAAAACCAAACAATACACTCAAAAATGGGGCAGAGAAATGAATTGAAAATTCTCAAAAGGAAAAAATACAAATGGCCAATACAAACTTAAAGAAATGTTCACCATCCTTTGCCACCAGGGAAATGCAAATTAAAACAACCATTTGATTCCACCTTACTCCAGTCAGAATGGCAATCATTTTTAAAAAATCAAATAACAATAAATGTTGGCGCGTATGTGGAGAAAGAGGAACCCTCATTTACTGCTGGTGGGAGTGCAACCTTGTACAAACCACTATGGGAATCAGAATGGAGACCCCTGACAAAGATGAAAATAGGTCTATCATCTCACCCATCTAATCTCTCACTAGGCATCTACCCTAATGGCTGTACTCTTCACTTCAGAGATACTTGCTCAGCCATGTTTATAGCTGATCTACTCAAAATAGCTCAGAATTGGAATCAACCCAGATGCCCATCATCCAACGAATGGATAATGGAGATGTGGTACATATGCACTATGCAAATTATATTCATCAGTAAGGAAAAATGAAATAATAATTTTTTTGCAAATTATACAGACTTGGAACAAATCATACTAAGGAAATTCATACAGCACATATGGTCTCCCTCATATGTGGTCCCTAACCTGGAAAAGCTTGAGTTGCAGGCATGCATAACAGGCAACTTGAGGGACAGATCATAGGGATGGAAGTGTTTGGTGGAAGGAGAATGGGAAGGTGGAGGGAGATATACACAAAAGGAAATTATTACCTTAGAAACCTTTATTCTGATTTATACAACCTTCAATAGAAGTATGGGGGAATCATCTAGATGAAAGGAAGGGCTTTGGAGAGATTGGGATGAAGCCTAACCCTAAAACAATCGGCTCTGGTATATAATTACCAGTGCCAGAAATCAGTTGCAACCACCTTGCGTTGTTGGTTGGAGAGACCTATGAGTTCCTCAAAACAAGACAGGCTTCTGTCAAAACACTTGACTATTCACCTGAGGTTAAAGGTAAAACCATATCGATGAAGAAAGATAGCACAAGCTGCTGACACATCCAGAGATTAAACTGGAATCTAGAAGGAAGCCAGTTCCCTGATGGCTAGTCCTATAGTGCTGGAAAGCCCTACATGAGCTGTTGGGAGAAAGTGGTCACTGATGTTGTGAATAGCAGAGGACCCTGCTATACAAAGTTAACCAGCCAAACAAATAGTACACACCTGTGGAAGAGTGGCACCCAGCCAAGATGGGTAAACAACGGCCCTATGATTAGGTAAGTGACCCAAATAGTGGGAAGGAACTCATAGCTGGTACTGGGAACGAAGTCAGAATTGTAAGGGGCTGCGGGTCATGGATTCCAGTGAGAAGTTCCCTCTAGTCTTTGGACAAAAGAGAGGCTACACAAATCAAAATCTCTGTTAATTAACTATGCCTACCCCTTTAACCTATGCTGCTCTCATTCTCCATTGGAGAAACTGTTTTTCTTTTACAGAAGGCAGAAAAACCAGGGACAAACAAAATGCATCAACATGACAAGAAAGGTAGCTAAATCCTGATCATGAGATGAGCCACCTCTCCCACATCAGCCAGGGTCCAGGAGAAACCACAGAAGGGATTGGTGAGTTATGCAAGAGGGCTGCTCTTAAGGTGAGCCTGACAATCTGGGCCAGGGAGATGGTGATAGACACTGAGGACACTCAAAACTTACCAGAGCAGAAATCCAGAAGTTGATGAGAGCTTAACACTAAAGTAGTCTTATAAGACACCTGCCAAGGCTCAGGGAACGTTGTGTAAAGAATGTAAGAGCCACAGGGTAAGAAGAGTATCCAGAGTCATTGTCTCCCCCCCCCCAGTGATTGATTGATGCTCTCACAACTCATAACCAATAGCCCCATGGTGAATATGAGTAACCTCACTGAGGAGGGTCCTCAGTGGAATGGGGGCAGGGAGGAGGGGAATGGTAACAGCACATGATTCATCCCTACAAAATTTCTGCTAAATAATAAAAAAGAATGATCAGACTTTTGTATGAAAAAATATCTGAATTTGCAAATGTTGACAAATAAATAAGCTAATGAACTTGACACCAGCCTTATGAAAAAGCATAAACATACTAATAAAGACTGGGAAGATAGTGTTGTAGCCAGCTTTCTCATTGCTGTGACAAGGAACCCAACCAAAAGCAGCTTGTGGAAGAAATGGATTAATTTTGGCTTATAGACTCTTTGGCTTGAAGACTCCATGATGGCAGGGAAAATGATGGTATGAGCAGAAGCTGGACATTACCTCCTGGCCAAGGTCAGATTAAAAACTGCAACAGGAGAGTATGCCCAACACTGGCAAGGGGAAGCTGGCTATAACACCCATAAGCCCATCCCAACAATACACGTCCAACAAGTTTCCAACTCCAAAATTGCCATCAGCTGGGGATCAAGCATTCAGAACACAGAAGTTTATTGGGGACACCTAAATCAAACCACCACAGATGGCTAGTGGTTAAACGCATTTGCTTGCAAAGCCTGCAGGCCATGGTTCAAATACCCAAGAACCACATAAAAAGCCAGACATGGAAATTGCCACATGCATCTGGAGTTTGTATGCAGTGGTGGCAGGAAGACTTGGCATGTCCACATGTCCTTTCATATTTTCTTTCTCTCTCTCTCTCTCTTTCTCTCTTTCTCATACACACAAAATAATTTTTTTAAAAACATTTGAAAAAATGCAAATAAGTAAATATATTTAGTGATTCATAGTGAATACTTCTTACTAGGATTTCAAAATATTTAAGCATATGATATTATGGATGCTCTATTACATTACTGTAAGCCAGGCATGGTGGTGCATGCCTTTAAGTCCTAGTACTGTAGAATTAAAAAGAAAGATAAATGTTGGGTGAAATGCATTAATGATTGTTGAAATAAATGGCTTTTTCAGGGATAAATGGAATTAGACACATGAAGTATTATGGAGGATAATATTTTTAAAAAGCAAAGATTTAATGTCAAAACATAAGGTTTGGGATGAATTTTCTACAAAATATCTTATAAGTACTCCTCCAAACTGTGGGTCAGTCTCAATAAGTCTGAAAAACTTCAATAGGAAGCCTAAGGAAGCATGTGCTTTGAATGCCCCCAGCTAAATCAGGCTTAATACTAGAGCAGTTTGCAACCAAAGGGAAGATGGACCTGGCTAGAATATGCCCTTCATAGGCCATACCTTTTACTCGGCAGAAAGATTAATGACTAGTTGTCTGACCCATGATGGAGGCGAGTCCCTTACATAAGAAACTTCTTTATGGTATCAGATTTCCCTGCCCATGTCCAAGACTTCTTTGACTATAACTGACATGAGAACCCAACCACATATTACCTTAGTATACTGGGGAAATAAAACTAGTAATAATTCCTAGTTATTCATAGAAATAAGGGAATAGGACCAAAACAAGACAAAAATTGATTAGGGAAAACATTCAATCCTACATCTTCATGTGTGACATTTGAGGAGGCCTGTTGTACAGTGATGAGAGCTCCCAATAGGCTTAGGCAGCCCCGCACACATGGCCTGTGTTTGGCTGTCTCTTGGGCTGGCTTCACTTCTGCCACGAGCATCCCGTAGCAGGCACTCCACATTCCTCATTGTCAACATCTTGAGTCTCCCTGGAGCGTAGGCTTCTCCCTCACATGGTCATATATCTTCTTCTCAGGGGTACCTGCAGGAATCCTGGCCCTGAAACACATTGTCTGGACTCCAAGTGTTCTTTTGAAACCCAGTGGAAGCCACCATGAACCCATAACTCTTGCACTCTAGCATCAAGTGGATGAGGCCAAGGCCTGAGACCAATGTGAATACTGCACAGTGTCCTCTAAAGAGCAAAGTGGCCTCTGTGTGTCTGAGTGGCTAACTATGGGAAAACTCTGCGTGCGGCCAGCCATAACCATGCTTAACCTGACGTCTATGCTTTCTTGATATTTCTCCATTAATTAGTCCATTACATTTAAATTCAAGATATGGATAAAATGTAGACACATATTTGTCAAAATGTAGCATGAATGGCTGCTAGTAAATCCCAATAGTGTCCTTATTTCCATCTGAAGCCTCATGAGCCTAGCTAGCATTCATTGTCCATGTTCCTGCTGCACACCCATCAGATTCTTACACTAAGTTCTCTTTACAGAGTCCTAATTTTTTCTAGTCTACATCTCCAAACTCTCACATTGTGTCCACACATCAGTTCCAAAGGTTTAAGTACTACTTGGTCTTATATGCTTGGTTATGACATCATGGTGGCCAAAGATATGGGAGAGAAGCTTCTTCCCTCACAGCAGACAGGAAGCAGAGCAAGCTAGGGATCTGAGCAACCGTCAGTGACCTACATGCTTCAGAAGGCCTCAGTTCCTAAAGTAGGACCACCAACTGGGAGCCAAGTATTCAAAACATGGGCCTGTCAGAGACATTTCAGACTCAAACCTCAATAATCCTCATATAACATTGTTGACTGGAAGTCTTTTAAAAGGAGATTAGATTTTTTAAAAAGTGGGTAGATTAATGCAGTTATGGAGGGAGAGAGGTAAGTTAGCTCGAGTGGGTGCTTGATAAGAGAATGTCTGCCACAGCCCTTCACATCTCTCATGCTTTCTTGCCATGCAATGGCTTCTATTTTATGATGCAATGAGAAAACTGCCACTTAATATAGCCCTTTAATCTTAGACTTCCCATTCTCTAGAACTTTGATCCAAATTAACTTCTATGTTTTTAAATAAATGCGTAGTCTATAACTGTAATAGCAATGCAACACAGACTCAGAGAGGAGTTCAGTTTTCTTTCCTTAGTCACTCAGACAGAAATAAGGAGTAAAGCCAGAGAAAAAGAAAGGAATTTGCAGGCTAATATCCAGTGCACTAACCAGACAGGTTTTCTATAGTAAAGCAGTTTTAACTGGTGGGTGAAAGTAGCTGGGCAAAGTTCTAGGAAGTCCCACATAATTGAGCAGTAGTCACTGTTGTATATCTGTAGCATCTATGCAGGCTATGAGAGCATCAGGGCCAGTCAAGGAAGCTGTACCATCGGCCCTGTGGAGAGGTGGTCACTAGAAGGAAGTTGTATGAAACACTGATCTGTGTCAACCACGTTGAGGAACTGGGAGGAAGTAAGTGTCAAATGAGGCACTGTGTCAAGGGTGACTGAGTCTGAAAGTTCTGGTCTAAAAGTTCAGTTAATCAAAATGGAGCTAAGGCAACGTAAAACTGTAAGAATTCATTACAACATGATAATTAATTATAAATGACCATGACCAGGATTATAAAGCAGAGAAGTCTCAGGAAGTCTGAGGAAAGAATGGATTTTACTTAATGATGTGCTGGTATTGCTTCATTAACAGTGCTGAGTGAACAGTAAGGATACTCAGGTCCTGTATCAGGGAAGTTAGTACTGGGCATCAGGGAACACTCAGAGCTATCTTTACAGTTCTTCCTTATACTGAAGCTCTTCTAAAAAAATCCTTATTTTAAAATAACTGACATATCTAAGAAAAATATTTCATGCAACATTTCAAAGAAGTCTAGCTTAATGAGTAATAAGATATACCAGATGAAAACATAATGAGTGAATCAAATATTCCACCAGTTTCAGGCCTGAATGGCCAGGAGAGGCCATACACTGAGAAAGAGAAAAAGGAAAGGGTAATCTTGTTGATAATTCAGAAAAATGGTCAGTTTAAATGCGCTTAATTTGAGAACAAAATAGATAATTAAGTACGCATATAATTATCAGTTAGAAATGATGAATGTGATGTTTCGTTCATTAGTAGAAATGTTAGGAAGATTTAGTCAAACATCAAATACATATGAAACAACTATTTATAAATATATAAATATTTATATGGAGAAGGAGATGGGAGTGTTTACTAAATAAAAATCAAAGCATGTGTCTATATAAAGACAACATAAAACCATGAATAGGCTAAAGTAAGGACTAAAGAGGAATTCATTGGATACACCAATATTTACATTTGTTTGCCAGAACAAATGAAATAATTGACAAAAAGATGGTGTGCCCTTCCAAAATTCATATGCTAGTGTAGTAACTTCCACTGTGTTCATATCTAAAGATAAAGCCTCTGAGGAACTAATTAGGATTAACAGTAGACCTATTATCCAATAGGATTCTCATCCTTGCTGAAAGAGATGCCAGTATATTTGCCCTTTTCCTGGCACAAAATGGTCAGTCCCTTGAGAATGAAGCCTCCAGACAGTGAGGAAATAAATTTTTGTTGTTTGTTACCCACCCTGTGTGATACTGTGATATTTTGTTAACTTAATTAAGCCTTATGTAACTTTTGCAAATGATTACAATGAGGAAATTATATATATATATATATATATATATTATATTATATTATTATATGGTGGCACAAAGTAATTCAAGGGGAAAGCCATTTTTATTTATTTATAAACATTTTATTGAAAACATATGCAGACACATTAGACACCAAAGGCATTAGACACCAAGGGTAAGATAATAAACATGACGCAAAAATCCTCAGCTTCTCTAGCTCCTTACATGCTCAAGCTTTATTGTAGTTTTTTTCCCTAAAACTTCAGTCTTTCATAAATTTGTTTTCCACATAAAAGCATGTTCTGGCCTTCCTTCCCAGATCCCCATTCCCCTCAAACAAACTCCATCATTTGTGATTTCTCCCCAAATAAACTGAGTAATTCATAATTAGTCCTTCTTCAATTTGTCTTTATTATTCTTTATTAAAGATTAGTAAACAACCCAAAAGTTCAGATTCATAAATCTTGATGATCCTCTGAACCCTCAAATTCCTGAGTCAGTATGATATATGAATCTGGAGATGTCCCAGGATACTTGTCTTACAAGTTCGACGAATTAAATCCACAGACCAGAGGGTAAGATTCAGAAAGATTTTACTGTAACTTAGAGTTTTAGGATGGAGACCTTTAAGAGAAAGGAGGTTTAAGGGAAGAAATAAAGACATAGTTCTTTTCCAAGAATGCAAGATGGCTTTTCAAAAGCCCTGAACTAAAGAAATGTGGAGCTCTTGCCTAAGGAGGTAAGAAGGGGTTTGAGAAACCCACCCGGAGACTTTGGTTGGGTTGTTTTGTCTTGCTTTGTTAGTTTTGTTTGATGTGAGTCCAGTGGATTGGTGGCTGAGCTAACCAGTTATTCCTGACATCAGTTGTCTAGGGTTAGGATTTCTGTAAGAGAACTCTTCCTAGAAATCTTAATTCTCTAGGAAGGGTCTTTTCAGAATGGAGTGAAAGGACTCTCTAAGGGGGTAGAGATAAGGAAAATCCAGACCCTTCTGATGTTTCTGACCTGTACTGGACTAAAGGGTAATGACTTAGATTTTCCCCTACAGGCCAAGGATAATTCCTTCTGCCTCACTTCCTGAGTGCTGTGGCCCAGATAAGATGGTAAATTAAAAGGTGCCTCTGTGTAACTTGACAAGAAACCAGTGACCAGATTACTATAAGAAAAAGAGCTGAAGAAAAAAGAAATAAACCTAGGTGGGACTGTTTTTACAAAGAAGTATCCAACAAGCTGCTCAAGTTGTGCTGAAGTCGGGGGGTGCTCTCCCCTTCTGTGCAGGGGTATGTAGAGAAGGACAGCTGGAGGAGTCTGTCAGGACTGCAGAGACACAACCAGAGGCTGGATACTGCATGCATAGAACAACCTGTGGAGATAGAGGCAAGAGTGCCTGAAGCTTAGGTGGTCAATAGTCCCCTTGGAGATAATTGCTGGGACTGGAAGTCCACAGCCACTGCCTGAGCAAGAACTAGGAACAGGGAATGTTCTGCAGAACGTGCTCCTCACTGGAGCAGTGAGAGTCCTCCCAAAGACAAAGATCAATACAGAAAGCAAACCATCCACACTCCCTCAGAACCTCACTTACAGGGGCTCCTCACTGGAAATGGTGGTCCCACTAACACCAGAGATAAGGCTCTCAGGGGCAGGTTGAAGGTTTTAGGTTTGGAAGTTCCAGCGGAAAGTGGAATCCCACACAGAAATTCCTCTCAGCAGGAAGGGCACACTGGCTTATTTGAATTACTGAGACACCCCCCCCCACACACACACACTCACCTACACAGACAACTACAGGTGACAGAGAACAGCAAGGGAGAAACCACACCAACCCATTTAGGAAGAAATACTGACTATAGTAATAATAGCTTTCAATTTATATTTGTTACACTTTAATGCTATTTTATTTACACATTGTACTTTAATGGCTCAATTCTTTTATTTTAGCTTGTACCTTAAAAGGCTTTGATGTGTGTCTTTTTATTCTCTATGTGAGTATAAAAACAGAGAATAAAGGCTAAATGCTTACTTTAAACTGCTCACTTAGACTTAGAAAAGTAGCTGTGCCATAAATCTTGAGAAGAACAGCAGATGTGCAGCTGCCAGATAGAGCACAGGAGGGTGGAGTTAAATAACTAGCTGCTTATCTGCAAGCTGCCTGCACCACAGGAATATATGAGGATAAAAATAAATAACCGCTTACTTGGCTTTTGCGAAATGCTTGAGCAAAATGACTAAACATACCCCTATACTAAAAAGTCTGCGCATGCCAAAAATATAAATATATGAATGTACAAATAAAAAAATAGGTGGCGCAAACTGTTTACTCCTGTCTTTAAAAAGGCTTGAGATCCTGCAATGGACACCGTTGGTCTAAGCTTGCTGTGCCTTGCTGTGTGACCACAGTCTGGGTTTGAACCTGTTCAAATAAATGACCCTTACATTTGCTCTGACTTGAGTCTCTGGTGGTCTGTCTTCAGGGGACCAGAGCTTACATTTCTGGGGGCTCGTCCGGGATCCCACAGAACCACCAGACCCACCGGTCAGTGGGTCGAAGACACGTCAACCAAAATGGTAAGTGAATGGCGCCTTTATCTGACAGCTAGCTTATTTTTAGATTTTGAATTGAGCTCATGATGTCTGGAGTGAGCCCTTTAGGCAAGACCTCAGACTGGCATCTGGAGTGAGCCTCTTATAGGCAAGATCTCAGATTGCTGATTCCCACTGCACTGACCAAGTAAGTCCGGCAGATAAAAAACTGAGTCAAAAAGAAAGACATAAGATTTCCTTTCTCTGGGCTGGAGAGATGGCTCAGAGGTTAAGGCACTTGCCTCCAGTGCCTAAGACCCCGGGTTCAATTCCCCAGGACCCACAAAAGCCAGACCCACAAGGTGGTGGCCCTGGTCTCTCTCTCTCTCTCTCTCTCTCTCTCTCTCTCTCTCTCTCTCTCTCTCTCTCTCTCTGTCTTTCTCTCTGCCTGAAAATGAATAAATAAAATATTTAAAAAAATAAAAAAATAAAAACTTGTACCACCACAACCTGCTTACTTTAAAAAAAAAGATTTCCTTTCTCGTCTATCGCTAAATGGTTAGAGACATTGTCTTCTGTAAATGCTATATGTTTTCTGCTTGCTTATAGATAAGAAAAAAAAAATCCCTAAAAAAGTCTTTCTTGTAAGTATGTTAAGGACCAGGTTGTTCAATGGCTAGAGACACTTTTCAATGGTTATACTCATTTTGCAAAAGTTATTTTAGAAAGCTTCTTAATGACATAAAAGAGGCACTAATATTATGTTGTTATATTTAAAGCTTTATGATATAGAATAGTCTTAGGTTTGGCATTTTCCACAGAGACTAATATATTAATAACCCCACTGAGGAAGGCTCTCAGTGGAATACTAGAAAATATACATGATAATATCTGTCTGTACAATAAAAATGTCTTTAATAAAAGTTTGGATAGTAATTATAACATAATAAGTTGACTAAAAAGATAAACCAGAGGAAAAAATTAATGCTGGATATTAAATGTTTAATGATAGAAAGATAATTATTACAGAATAACTATTTAAGATAAGAATATGTAAATAATAATACCAACAAATATAAACAAAAAGTTAAAAATATATAGATATAATATATAAGGAGACAAAATAGATAAACTAAATCTTAAAAGTTTTAATTGGACTCATTATGATGAAAACTGTAAGGACCCCTGAAGTTAAACTGAATATGTTTTATCTTACATCATGTACGATTATTTGGGGGGGGGCAAGGACAGATTTATAAGGTGTCCTCCACAAATAAATATGTTCTAAATGCTTACAAGGATAAAAAAGAACTTTGTTGGGACTTTTCCAAAAGCAGTTTGTATGAGGGACTTGCTGTGTTCTGCCTGCCTGTGTGTCCTGAAAACTTATGCAGAGCTGCTGATGTGAGCAGATGAAGATGGCACAAAAAGAAAAAAAAAATCTCTGGGCTAAAACTGTTGCCTGTTCAGCCAGGATTGTTTGAGAAATTACAGCCATTAAGATTGGGCCAGGTGATCTGCATTCGGGCAGCAGGAAGAATGCAGACTCTTTTGAAGTAAGGGGCCTGAATGCTGAAGAAATTTTCTTGTTCTCCAAAGTCCATTTTATTCCCCTTAAATTAACAAGTTGATAACCCGCCTGGTACTATAAATTATAACAAACACAGGAGGAAAGAATCTTAAGATTTATAACATGGTTTTTGCCATGGGCAATATAAAGCAGATATGTTGGATTGCCTGCATAGTCTAATGGAGCCATAAAGATGAACTGTGAGTTACAGTGGAGACTGGTAAATGCCAGGATTATGGATGGCTATGGTGGAGAGCTGCCAGCACCGGGGAGAAATTCTCCCAGACTGTAAGTAGCTAAACTAAAAGGGAAAAATTAAAACTTCAGGAGACTTGTTAAAATTATCAGACCTGGAGATAAAATTTGATGTTGTCTTGTTTGTTTTAAATCTTATATTGGTTCAATCTGTCTTTGCCATGCCCAATGATATCTTTGCAATATAAATGTTCTGTGCCCTTATGGGTTTGTTATTTTGGTATTAAAATATATCTAAACATAATTAAAAACACTAATGTTATAATGGTTCCTGTTTTGCTCATCCTGGCTCTGTCAGGTGCCCATCACTGATGTTAACATCTAAGTCTTATAAAATAATCTAGTCATCATAATTTTAAGAGAACTAAGAAAACTCCTGCTCTGAGAACCTGCTAAGTACAAAAAATGTTACTAAATTCATATGAGCTTAATATACTTTTGTCTTAAACGAAAATGGTTCAATGGTTATGGTGTTTGCTTATAAAGTTACTTTATGCAAGTCAAATGTCTGTAATATTTAATAGACGCAGGTTGGTTTAGTTCAACAAAGACTGGGCTTTGTTTTATTTAAATGTGTGTAACCATTGTCTCAGTCAAAGTTGACTTATTAGAAAAAAATAATTTAAACTCTAGTTTCTTCAAGATGATTGGTACCTACATAAATATACAGACTAGTCAAAAATATTTTCAAGGATGCCAAAATTTTATGCTGACTTTTCCTATAATATAATTTCTGGGCTCAATCAGTTGATTTAAAGTTATTTATAAGATACAGTCTTAAGGATACTAACATGCTCTGCCTGTGATTACAGCTGACAAGATAGTTATATCTGTTTTGTATGTTCCAGAAATGGCTTAAACTGACACCTGACTACGTTTTGCTAATCAGATTAATATAATCTCTCTAAGTGATTAATGACCACAGGTAAAGATCAAAGCCAATTAAAAACATTGGAGTCAAAAAGATAACCAACATTTTGGTTCCTACTCCCAGGTCAGAGGCCACAGGAAATGATGGACTAGGTACCTCTGGCTCCTAGACTCTGGTGTTTTCTGACTTCCTGACCAGGAAAAGTGAAAAAAAAAACCCAGAGATAGACTCCAAATAAGTATATCTAAAACAGGAAAGTCCCATCAGGAGAGACTGATACTCCAGGCTTCCCAAGAGTGGGAATGCCACATGGTCAGCACGGCCTTGGCTTATCCTAACAGATGACACAATGCTGAGAGTCACAGAGCTCCTCACAGGTCTCCAAGAGTCTCTCCTATAGAGCCATTACTGACCTCTAAAAATACAATGTATTGTTCACTTTGGCTGCCTGCAGGGTCTTAAACACTCAGCAAGAGAACATTATAATGCTAACAAAGACTCAAATATTGGGCTCTCTTGTCTGATACAGGCTTACAGAAACCTATACTTTCTTCTGCTTCTGTCCAGTCCTGATTAGCCAGCCACTGTTTTGCCTTTAAATTAAATTGCAAAATTGCCCTTATTGGTTATGTTTATCTGATAGTTAACTAATTTATACTAGTCCAATCTTTCTTTGCTGTGCCTTATTAAATCTGCAGCTCAGCATTAGGGAGCTCTGACTGTTCAAACGTGTTGATATTGGTAATGTTAGTCATTAACAATGTCTCTTTGCTTAGATTTACAGAATTGGCCAGATTCTTCTGCCACTGGGGGGGGTATTCCCCTAAATTTATAACACACGGGACTCACACACCCCTAAGAAATTAGGCCTATACTTATAATAATGATATATAGGTGTCACATGAGAGTCAAAAAGATAGCATCCTTAGCTAGTTGTGATAGCCAATGCATCACGGGGACTCTACAGATAAAGCCCTGATAAAAAACCTGCCCCTAAAAAAGAGACCTCAGCTCTGCTCTAACCTGGCTAAACTACACATGGCAGAAGCCTAAAAATTTTAATTAGACACTATCCCCAGTCCTATTAATGTTTGCAATGTTTGGTTAAATTCTCTACTTTTAATAATAGATTATATCCTGTTAAGTTCTAATGGTCAGAGAGAAAGGGAGTCTCAACAAAAATGATGTCTTTTATGTCTTCTATCAAGAAAAAAATTAATACTGTTCAATTAATGGTGCTCTGCACCCAATATAAACAAGTCATACAAAATAAACCATAAGGCAAGATTGCCTTATTAATGCCCAAGAAAAAGGGGGGATTGTGAGGATAAAAACAGAGAATAAAGGCTAAATGCTTACTTTAAACTGCTCACTTAAACTTAAAAAAGTAGTCATGCCATAAATCTTGAAAAGAACAGCGGATATGCAGCTGCCAGAGAGAGCACAGGAGGGTGGATTTAAATAACTAGCTTCTTATCTATAAGCTGCCTGCACCATAGGAATATAAGAGGATAAAGATAAATAACCGCTTACTTGGCTTTTGTAAAATGCTTGCGCAAAATGACTAAACATAACCCCTATACTAAGAAGCCCACGCGCGCCAAAAATATAAACATATAAATGTACCAATAAAAAAATAGCCCGCACAAACTGTTTACTCCTGTCTTTAAAAAGGCTTGAGATCCTGCACTGGACACCGTTGGTCTCAGCTTGCTGTGCCTTGCTGTGTGACCACGGTCCGGGTTCAAACCTGTTCAAATAAATAACCCTTACATTTGCTCTGACTTAAGTCTCTGGTGGTCTGTCTTCGGGGGACCGGACCTTACACTCTACACCTACCCTCAATATTGTTGCTATTATTTTTCATACTGATACAGGTCAGGAGCAAGGTAGCCTTTTTTTCTAATAGAAAGGTAGAGACTGGTCCATAGAAGCATGCATGGCACCTTGCCTGCCCTGCAAAACTAGAACCCATGCCTAATCCAACCTCACCTAAAATGGCTGCAAGCAACAACTCAGCAGCAGCTTCTTGCCTCTTTCTCAGTTTAGCACTCCTGTGGACTAGCCCTTCCTGAGTCAGTATCTTGAACCCAGCAACCAATCAGGCCCCTCCCTTACACACCAGAGTCTGATAATGAGGCACATTCTTTTATTTGTTGTTTGTTTGTTCGTTCGTTTATTCATTTGTTTGTTTGAGGTAGGGTCATTTGTTTGTTTGTTTGTTTGAGGTAGGGTCTCACTCTAGCCCAGGCTGACCTGGAATTCTCTATATAGTCTCAGGCTGACCTTCAACTCAACAGTGATCCTCCTATCTCAGCCTCCTGAGTGCTGGTATTAAAGGCATGTACCACCACACTGAGAGAGAGAGAGAGAGAGAGAGAGAGAGAGAGAGAGAGAGAGAGAGAGAGAGAGAATGGGTGCACCAGGGCCTCTAACTGCTGCAATCTAACTCCAGATGCATGCTCCACTTTGTGCATCTGGCTTTAAGTGGGCACTGGGGAATTGAACTCCAGTTGTTAGGCTATGCAGGCAAACACCTTAACCAGCTCTCCAGCCCTGAGGCTCATTCTAATTGGAAGTTTGATTCTTATAAATAGGCCTAAGCCAGGTCTCTTGACTCTCTTGGCCTTTTCTGCTCTCTTAGTTTGCTCCATCTCTATATGAGGTTGATTTTCTTGGTCTCCTCTATCCCTGAAGTGGTGGGATTTCTTTTTGTCCAAGTGATTTCCTGCTTTGTTACACTTGTGTTCTCTCTTTGAGCTCTCTCTCAGTCCTCTGACCCACTATGAGAGGGGGACCTTTCGACTTTGGCTCTCCTGCTTTGCTTTCCACTCCACTAATGTGAGAACCCCTACAGGCTTTTCCCTGGACATGTGAAGATTTTCTTCATTTCCTGACCCCCTTCCTAGCCAGGCTGAGATTTCTCTTGCCCTGGGATTTCCTGCTTTGCTTTCCCTCTTAACTCTCCCTAAAGGACTCAAGCAGATGAAGGAAGTGTTTACTTTTTTAAATAGTCTCACTCTAGCCCAAACTGGCCTCCAACTCATGATGATTCTCCTACCTCACCCTCCTAATGCTAGGATTTTAGGTGTGAGTCATCATGCCTGGTACATACTTTCTTTAACCATTCACCTACTCCAAATAGTGCTGCATTAAATATGTGAATGCACAGTATATTGACATCCTTTCTGGTACAGTAGTGGGATTGCTAGATCTCTTCTTTATTCTTTTTGCTAATTTTCCAATCATAACTGTTTCAATCATATATTAAAGTACATGTATATAACAACTGTGTACTCACAATTCAATAATAATAACAATAATAATAACAATACAATGTAAACATATTTCCGTATTTCTTTCTTTTATCAAAAAAATATTCCATTGGTACTAAATACATTTGACACTTCTTTAGGAGTGCCTAAAGATTCAATCTCTATCACAAGATTACTTCTTCACTTACTAGATAAATAAATCCACCTAAACAATGTGAACATTATGTATATTGCAATTTATATAAATGGCATATTATCCTTGCTCACTTGCACTTTCTAATTAAAATACATTGTGAGAAGTATCTGTGCTGATGTATGTAGATAGTTTCCTCTTTTAACTGGATCTATACAGCATCTGATGTATAAATATGAAAACGTTCAGTCGTCACACCCTGTAAATGGACAATTTGCTTATGATCAATGCTGCGTAACAAAACTTGTATGTTATATTTTGTGCACATGTGTGAGATTTCCTATAGAATATTTCATATAGAAAAGGGATTCCAGGTTTTTAAGATAAGGACATCTCTACCGTATGTTGACAAATTCTTCACCAATGTGTTTTTGTCATTTGACAGCAGTGGAACATACCACAATAACTGCTGTTTGCAATTCTCTTTGTGTTCAATCGATGGTGACAAGATGGATGGATATATGTTTTGCTTATGACACAGCTGCAGCCATTGAGGAAAGGGATACATAGGGATAGGGACACTGAGGGTTTTCACAAAGGTTTTTAGGGAATTCTTCCTTCTGACTTACTGGCCACAAAATTCCACATGGAATCACAGTATCTACAAGAAAGACCAAGAAAAGAAGGTACTGTCATGATTCCTCATGGTGGAATTAAATTTTTTGGGGGGGTCTGGAATAAAATTGTATTTCCGTTCTTTAGGAAGAAGAGTAATGGACAACATACATACAACTAACAATATCTGCATGTATAAATTCTTTCTCATATTGACAGTTATGTGCGTGAATGTGCATGGGTGCTTGTGTATGTATTACTTGCTACAATTTAAGTTTTTTTTCAGTCATTTAAATTTTTTGAAATATGGTATGTCACAGGTGGACTTAATATTCACACATTTTCCTCATATTAAAATGCTTGCTTCTTTTTATATGTTTGTTGACTCTCTGGGTCTCGGCTGAAAACAGTGTCTATATTTTTGTCTTCTTTGCTATTTTTCATCTGCTTAAGATGCTCATGGAATAGTCTCAATATGAATTATTCATGTGTTTTAGATCACAAGAGTTTTTCCTCATTCTTGATGTCATGACTTATAATGCCCCACTTGACAGATATCAAGTCCTCATCCTATATATCAGTCTGTTTTGGTATCTATGTTTTGCTTCATTGGTCTATTCATTGATTCTTGACATAAAGGAGGTCTTACTAATGTAACTTCAAACCAATACGATATCATTGAAAATGATCTCTGCATTGCTATTCATTTGGCTACTGTTGTAGTTACTTTCTCATTGTTGGGGAAAAAAGACACCTGACCAAAAGCAGCTGGTGGAGGAAAGATTTTTTGTTGTTCTTTTTAATTTTGCCTTAGAGTCTCCAGAGGAAGCTTCATGAACTCATAGTGATCCTCCTACCTCTGCCTCCCCAGTGCTGGGATTAAAGGCGTGCGCCACCATGCCTGGCTTCCTTGTTTTTATGTAGGAACTTTGCCTAATGATTCTATCCCAGTTCTTTGGAAATATATAGATATATACACATATATATATTCCATATATATATATATCTTCCAACCTAATATATACCCTTTTAAAATAACTCACAAAATATGCTGGGTACAAGAGTTGTATGTTAAAAAAATAATTGGAAAACATATTGATAAATCTGTGATTAATTTGACAGTGCTTAAAATGGCAAGTTAAGGGGCTGGAGAGATTACTCAGTGGTTAGAGGCACTTGCTTGCAAAGCTTGAAGGCCCCAGTACCCACATAAGGCCAGATGCATTTGGTTCTACTTTGAAAGCAAACACAGTTGGAGGATGACTCCACAGCTTGGGGGGCACATAACAGAATATCATCTGTAAGAGCCACCCCTAAAAGTAAAAAGGGTGTCACTGCATCCGTTATCAAAGTAAATTAAGGACAATATGCACATGAGCATATTACAATTATATCATGAAAACCAATCTCAAGAACACCATCATAACCTGCACTGCACAATGAGAACACTGAACAGGGCAATGATGCCAGCTACACAACCAGACTGGCATGGTCCCCACTGCTGACAGCCCTATGTTGTATGCCCAGTTAGGCCTACCTTCCATTTGTCCATCTGGAATCAGTCCTTCCTTTGGTCTCTATGCCTCCAAGGTCCCATACCTTGCTTCCACAGCTGCACTAGACCCAGAGGCTCAGCTCAACTCTGAACCTTGACTCTGCAGTGGTACCTCCAGCAGGCTTCCTTGTCTAATTCCTACAGAGAATTTCTTTACATCCCTGTCAGCTTTTAGCTTGCCTTAAGTTAAGCCTTTTTGGAATTTCTGAACTCTAGTGTGCCTGCATTAACCCTCTGTGACCTATGCGTTATAAATAGATGATAGATAGATAGATAGATAGATAGATAGATAGATAGATAGATAGATAGATAATAGATAGATAGATGATAGATCGATAAATAGATAGATAGATGATAGATACACTTACTGTGTGTTGTGTAATGTGTGATCTGAGACATATTAGTAACTATGTTTGGAGTAAAAGTACCTGTGCTTGCCTCAGCCAGCTCTATCATGGGAAATTGGGATAACAAATTGCAACCAACCAAACTAATGTAGCTTGTGAATTTATTGTTATTAATAAATTCTGTCATTGTGAAACAACACAAATGTGTTTGTCTACGTTTATGGCACAGTATGATCATAATACTCAATGGCTTATTTCCTCCTAGGAACTAGGCCTCACCTCCTCAAGTTTCCACCACTTCCCATATAGCATCACCATGAGCCTGAAGATGACATTTCAAATTGAAAACATATCCATTGAAGTGTTTATCTAACAAGGTAAGGGAGGTGAATAGCACTCATGAAAAATATCAAAGGATATAATGATTCACTCACAGTAAAAGTTTGTTTAAAAGAAAAAAAAAACCTGGTCATGGTGGCACACAACTTTAATCCCAGCACTCTGGAGGCAGTGGTAGGAGTTTTACAGTGAGTTCAAGACCACCCTGAGATGACATAATGAATTCCAAGTCAGTCTGGGCTACAGCAAGACCCTACCTCAAAAAAAGTTTGTTTCTTACATTATTATATTATATATACATTGGCCAAGATAGCTATAGGTCAGTAGCTGGAGGTGAAATGGATTTGGCTCTATAAATTATTATAGATCCAACTTTTTATCCCATCTTTCATAAATAGCTTTCAAGGTCACCCTAATCAACAACGTGTATGTAGACAATGAAGGAGAAAGAAATATATCTGAGCAAGTGTTGCCTTTCTCAGTGAATAATATCAAGCCGCCAATTATGAATGTGCCAGAGTTAGCATTACTCTTAAGGACATACAACATCACATGTCCCCTGCTATTATGCACTGAGGAACACACATCACTTTTATGCTGGTCTTGTCAAATTGACCCAAATGTAATCATTAATAATCAGAAAACACAAACTGATGGACCAGATAGAAGCATTAGAGGGACAACTGATGAAATTTGAGTAAGTCTGTACATTATTGGTATTTCAGTGATAACAATTTCTTGTTTGTTAACATTTAATGATAACAATTTGAACTAGATGAATGATAAAGAAATTCTGTGTAATACTTTGTGACTTTTTTATAATCTTAATTTCTTCAGAACAAGTATTGAAATCAGGCTGCTCTAAGTTACCCTACATTGTATAAAACAGTGGCTTTTCAGGCTGCCTTGCCCTGAGTGACTCCATTTTAAGGGTAGATAGATAGATAGATAGCTATCTAAGAGAGACAACTCTGCACCTGGGTGGACATGTAAGTGGCACTTTCTGTCCAGCACCACCCATGTAGCACAGACTGGGAATTGCCTTATTCCTGGGAGTCAGTAGAAATGGCCTCACCCTACAGCTTCATCAGGGAGAACTGGCACATGTGGTTATTAAAAACATGTAAGGATAAGCAGGTCCAAAAACTTATGGGACACACCAGACCAAGTAAAGGGTGAAATTCCCTCACTGGGCCCCATAAAAAAATGTACTGTTCTCATTGATCAGACTACCCTGGTGTTTGTTTTATAGAACTCCTAACTGTTCCAGGGGGCTCCAGCTCAGCTCTGTCCCCATTGTTAACGTGCCTACTCAATTACTTTTCAGCCCTTCTTTCCATCCATCCATCTGTTCATCTGGACCTGGTTTTGTCCTTTTCTTTGCCTCACTCTTGCAAGTTCAGCACTGACTCTGGCCTTCAGCAGAAGCTCCTCCGGCCTCTCCCATAGTCAGTTATCTTAAAATACAAAGACCTGATTTCTGTCAGGTCCCCAGCTAGGGTCTCGCAGGACTTTTTTGAAACTCTTTGCCTTTATAATGCTTTTGTAGTCATGCTATGATCTGTATGTGCATATGTACAGAGAGAGCTTTACTCTGTGATGTGTGATTTGAAAGTTAACAGTAGTAATTAAAAGTGGCATAAAAGAACCTGGGTTGGTCTCAGCTGTCAAGGAAATTAGGACTGTCCGGCAACTTGCTGCCATGAAAACCTCCATACCTTCAGAACTGACCGACATTCAGTTAATTCTAACATTGTGGGGAGATACAAATGTGTTCATCTATGTTTCTAACATGGTGTGCTCAAGATACTACAATTTAAGAGAGAAGCATATAAAGTCCCATTTTGCACCTATGTATGTCTAAGCAAATCTGTTACCAGTCATAGGACTGTGAAGGCCATTCAGTAGGTGCAACGATCCTTCTGAATTATATTCTAGACCTGAAGTATCATTAGAATAAGTATACATAGGCAAATTTATTTATGATCAGAGTATCCTTTACCCTTAATGCAGTTAAAACACCACAGAGTGAAATGCTTAGAGTATTATCCTGCTGTATCAGAAATCCAAATCACTTTCTAACTCCTTGCATGTCTCTCCTAGGCATGCTTCCAGTACTCCCCTCCAGCTCTTTAGTGCCTGCATATACAGGAGACTGACAAAGTGACTTCAGCACAGTGATTCACAGATTCACAGCCTCGGGTGAGTCAGGACCAGAGAATAGAAGTTGGATAATCGATAGCCTGGGCTTTCTGTTGCTTCAGATTGAAGGTGGTTTTGCCTCCAGCATATCCTAACTGTTCCTTGTCTAGGACAACATTCAGTAAAATGTCATCCTAATAGACATTCTAATGTATTTAAGTAGAAATGTCAGCAGAATTGGCCAGGATCTTTTGAATGGAATCACTTGAAATGTTTGAAAGCCGGAGTGGGCTTCTGTTGGTCAGCTCCCAGTGAGATGAGAAACCCGTGTTCTTCAGAAAGGATATGCAAAGCCCCATGGCGAGGATTCACGGGTGGAAAGTGTGAGCTCCAGGGAATGTTTGTAACTTTTCTCATTTCTGAAGATAGAAAAAAATGCATAAGTATATTCTTGGGCAGGACATTTTGTGTAGGACACTAAATTATTTTGTTGACTAAGCCATTCTCTTTTCATTTATCTGTTCATAGTGTGTTGGATTCAGAATTGGAAGACACTTCTCATTGTTTCTTTGTCATTTAGAAACTATGAATTGTGACAAACTAATGTCTCTACAGCACATATTTATTTATCTGTATATTGAGGATAACAAACACTGCTTTGTCCTAATGCAACACAGTGAGGGAGAAAGGAAATGCAAGAATTAGTTGACTACTGTCAGTCACTAAACTTCTCACAGTTTGCACACAGGTCCTGGATCACAGTGACAAGGATCCAGCCCAGGGTGTGTCCTTATTTCTGACATTACCTCAAGCTCAGGCCATGGCTATGACCTCCAGGGCACTGAGCCAGAGATACTTTTTTGTGTTATTCTGTTTCTGGTTTCCTGTTAGAATTTTTTTTCTACTTCTCTTGAATGCAAAATTCCATTCTTTTACAACCACATTTCAATTGACTGTGACTTTTATTTTTCACATATGCAGAGCCCTGGTATTTATAAACCTATTTTATTAAATTTAAAAGCAACCCACATCAAGATGATTAAATATTTTTAAGGAAAAAAAAACACAGTTGGCTTTATTACAAATGGCCAAAAAATGTATTGGTAGAAAAAAATAAATCCATTATGATATCTAATTATGAAAAAAATTTTGGATGAAATTTTGTTTATTTGAAGAGAGAACATTATAATGAAGGAAACAACTGAATTTCATCATATAATCTATGTTAATAGAGAACATATGTATGTAAATGTGATAATTTATTGTAACATAATAAAAAAACACATTAAAAAAAACATTTAGTTTTCCAGGTTCACCAGTGTTCCTTTATTTCCAGCTCATTGCCGCAAGTTACCAGTGTACTCAGACTTTCCCTAGGAAACAGCCACCATCTGCCTGATTAGTCTGTTTCCTTGGTAGCCTGCCCATTCTAGCTATTTAAGTTTCTGCTCTATTTCAAGAAACACATTCATTAGAAATAGCCACATGTGTTATCCCTTGAAAAGAAGTGTGTGTGTGTGTTCAGAAGAAATATACTAGCACCTTGATAGTCCATAAAGCATAAGCAGAAAAAGATTCTTGTCAACTACCTTGCCTTTTAACTGCTTTCAAAAACCTGGCATACTCTTTCAGTTCTTTGCCCACCACCAATTCAGAAATCCTATCAATTTCAAATAAGAAAAAAAATCTCAATACAAACATTTTCTTCATATTTATAAGTACAGAAAAAAATCATGTTAGAAATAGTTAATTGAATGTTAGCATTGAATAACAAGTGGGAAATAGGTCTATGAGCCTATTCCACAGAGTCTATCTTCGAAATGTCTGAAATAAGTGGCTTCAAATAAATAACATTAATGTTTTTCTCTTGAAATCTCTAGAACATATACTGTGAATGGCTTGGGACTTTTATCTGTCTTTTCACTGTGTCCGAAGTGATTGTGACACATAGAAAAATCCAATCATTTTAGGCTGAATTTGTAAATGGTTCTCCAGGGTTCTCAGCCCCTGATATGTACCCACCTTCTCTCATTTGTTCAAATACTAATCTATATATTGGTGTGAAAGGATTGTCCAGATGTAATGAATATCTGAAATCATTGATCTTCTGATAGGAAGACCATCATGGTAGGTCTGACCTCATCAGATGTACTTTTCAAAGTAGTTTTCTCTTAAAATCCCAGAAGAGGCAAAAAGTCATGAAAACTTGTAAGATTTTTAACAATTTTTAGTAATCCTGTTCAAGTATAAATCTTTCTTCTTAAAAAAATTTATTTATTTATTTAATCCTAACCTGCTAACATACGGAGCAAGGAAACAAGTAGTGCCAGGTAGTGCTCTGCCTTAAATCCTATGCAACTGTGAGTACATTTGTATTCTTTTGTGCTCCTAAATTTATGATAATTTGCGGTGTAGCAATAGAGAAGTAATATACATCTTACAAAAGATATACAATAAATATTTGTGAATGGATACATCGGTGAAAAGTTAGCTGAAACCATTGGGCCCCATGGAACAGTGTCAGTGGGGCTGAGCACGTTGCCCCCTCTCTATGCTCCCCTTAGCCCTTCAGCTGAATGGGTTTTTCAGCTGTCAATTCCACCAATTATTGCTGTGGTCAACTCTGAGGCTAGTATGGTTGGAGCCATGTTCAGATAGTTGGAATTACTATCCACAAGGCTCTTGAGATTTTAAACCTAAGTTTTAATAACCAAGATCTTGCACTATTCATATGTCTGTTTGACACTACTATGTTTTTAAATAGAAACTAAAGCTAAAATATTGATGCAATTTTAAAAAAGGGTAGGTGTAGGGGTGTGTGTGTGTGTGTGTGTGTGTGTGTGTGTGTGTGTCCAAATAAGATTAGTTCCAGGCCACCCAAAGACACAGAAATATCTCTTATAAAAAGTGATATGATACATAGAAAACACCATATTGTGTTGGAAGTTATAGCGAAATAGGTTTCTCTCATGTTCTGTGGTGGGATCATAATAATCCTAAAGGAGAATTTGGTGAAATTTCACAACATAAAGGACATATTTTCCTTGTGAAATATCCCCATATTTACAACCTGAGCTCCAAGATCTACCTATATCAATAAAAATGCATTACTTTTCATATTTTTATTTATTGATTTTCAAGGAGAGAGGGAATGGGCAAGCCAGGGCCTCTTGCTACAGCAAATAAGTTCTAGATGCATGTGTCACTTTGTGCAGCTAGCTTTACATGGTACTGGGGAATGAAGCCCAGGTCATTAGGCATTTCAGGCAAGTGCCTTAACTGCTAAGCCATTTCCCCAGTCCTATTTTTTCATATTTTGTTTGCAACTTTGTCTTATGAACCACAGGGAATAATCTACATATTCATGCATAGAGTAATGTTGAATAAATTTTGCTACATTAAAAAATGATGTGATATTTGCACACAACCTATCCATATCCACTTGAGACCTTATTATACTTAGTGTGGTGGAATGTTTTGTAAATAGTAGTTATGTCTTATTGTGCGCAGAAAATAAGGAAAAAGTATATGTTCAAAACAGATGGAATTTTTTGAAGAATATTTTTAATTTACAGTTGGTTGGCTACATGGATACAAAATCTATGAAATACTTTCAAGAAAATACACTTGAGTATATTAGTTCACAACCCACCCCAGATCTATTTTGAATTAAAGGTAGACATAATTTACACAGACATTTTTCTGAATGAAAAAGGGGAGTAATGTGTCCCTTGGCTGGATATATTTTCAAAACTCAGTAGCCACTAGGAAAAGAATTCAGAGAATATGTCATGAAAGCAAAATAAAATAGCAGAATAAAAACTTAAACTATTTGTGGGGGATATGGTGTGTGTATGTATGCTCATGGGTTTATGTGAGTATGCACATGCTGTGGATTGTGTGGAGGTCAAAGGACAACTTTGGAGTGTTGGTCCCACTTTCCACCTTGTTTGAGGCAAGGATTCTCCTTGTCCACTGCTGTGTTGGTTAGTCTAGCTGATTGCAAGTTTCCAGTGAATTCTCCTGTCTCTGTCTTGACTTCTTCCTGTAGATGTTCTGGCATTACAACCAGTATTGGGCTAGCTTGTTTTAAAAACAATATTTTTATTTATTTATTTGTAAGCAGAGACAGACAGACAGAGAGAGAATGGGTGTGCCAAGGCCTCTAGCCACTGCAAATGAACTCCAGATGCATGCACCACTTTGTGCATCTGGCTTGATGTGGGTACTAGGGAATTGAGCTCATGTCCTAGGCTTTGCAGGCAAGTGCCTTAACCACTGAGCAAACTCTCCAGCCCCAGGTCTGGCTTTGATGTTGTTTCTAATGATCTGAATGTAGGTACTCATGTTTATGCAGCAAGTGTTTTATGCAGAGACATCTCTTCAGGCCTCAATAATGGTTTTTTATAACGAAAAAGAATATATTAAAGATTTCTGAAGCTACGTGGAAAAACAATTACATCCCACTGACTACTATCTACTGATGTAGCAATTTATCTATCTTGGGCAAGTTAATAAAGATTTCAATAAAAGACTAAAAATGTATATCATTAAGGAAATTTAATTTCTGTTCTGATAGTCTCTGAATTTTGCTGTATACCTCATCAAATTCTTGATGCCCTTTTAGTTAATTACTTATTTTGATCTTATCTCTTTCTGTGTATATATGAAAATTGGTCTGGTTTTACTAAAAGTAAGCTAAATACATGTTTATGGCATGTCTGGCACCTGTGTTCCATTCACATCTACTTAAGCAAAGTAGAGATAAAAACAAGAAACTTTATTAAAGACTAGAGAGAAAATTTGTAGTATTGAAGACAATATAATGCAAGGGAAATACTATAATTTCAAATCTGTGTTCACACAACAATATACCTTATATACATTTAAAACATAAACTGAGAAGCTAAGGAAGTGACTTAATGGGAGAATACTTATCTAACATGTGCAAAACCCTATGTTCATTCCCCAGCACCATGACCTTCTCTTCACCAAAAAAAAAAAAAAAAAGCTAAAGCTGATGGAAGAAATAAACAAAACCACAATACAGCAGACACTGTAATAAAGTTCTCTCAAGAAACACTGAAGAAAGCAAGCAGAATGACACTTTGGGCACAGAAAACCTGAATGAAATAATTAAGATACTGGAACCATCCAGCGCAAACAGCAGAGTTCATTCAACAATGTCATAATACAAATTATTTTCAGGTACTTGAATCATAAAAAGAAATTAAAAGCCAGGCATGGTGGTGCACGCCTTTTATCCCAGCACTCAGGAGGCAGAGGTAGGAGGATTGCAGTGAGTTCAAGGCCACCCTGAGACTACAGAGTGAATTCCAGGTCAGCCTGGGCTAGAGTGAGACCCTACCTTGAAAAACCAAAAAAAAAAAAGGACAATCTCATGATTCCTGGTAGGGTTATTTAAATTTTTTTTTTAAAAAAAAAACACAAGGATCAGAAACATATAATAATGCCTCGAACTCACAGTGATCCTCCTACCTCTGCCTCCCAAATCCTGGGGTTGAAAGCATATGCCAACAAGCCTGGTCTAACTTTTTAGTTTTATGACATCCCAATGAGTGAGTGTGTCTAATTCTCTGGGCTACTGACATCTTAATCAGAAAAGTCTTTCCCTACACCTATATCTTGGAGTGTTCTCTCTGCCTTTACTTCTAGTGGGTGTGCAGCTGGTCCTTGATCCACAGTAAATAAAGAAATATATAAATAAATAAAGTATGTCAAAATTTAAAAATGAATAAATAATTTAGCCAGGTGTTGTGAAACATATCTTTAATGTATATGTGTAATTTTAGGTCTCTGAAGATTAAGGCAGGATATCCGTCAAGAGTTTGAAGCCTGGGCTACATCCAGGCCAGTCTTGGCTACATAGTAGTAAGACCCTATGTCAGAAAAAAAAAATAGATGTAATAACCAAAACCCCGGCATGGTGACTCATGCTTTTAATCCCAGCACTTAGGGAGGCTGAAGTAGGAGGATTGCTGTGAGTTTGAGGTCAGTCTGGGCTAGAGTGAGACCCTGTCTTAAAAAAAAAGCAAACAAAAATTTATAAAACTAAAAAAATACACATATAATAAATCTTTGACAACCGTCAGAGGACATGATGATTAGAAAGAACACAGAGCTAAATAAATAAAAATAATAAAGCTTCTACAGAAGAACACACAAGAATATTTTCATGTTCTTGAAGCAAGCAAATGTTTCTTAAATGGTACACAACAAGGCAATGAACTAAAAAGTGGGAAAAAGGTAAACTTCCCTGCACTAAAGTTTACATTTTCTTTTTAAAAATAATTTTATTTATTTTCAAGTAGAGAGAGGTAGAAGAGAGACAGAGACAGAGGGGGAGAAGAGAGATCACCACTGCAATGGGACTCCAGATGCATATGCCACTTTGTGCATCTGGCTTTAAGTGGGTGCTGGGTAATTGAACTCTGGATGTTAGGCTCTGCCAGCAAGCATGTCAACTGGTGAGCCATCTCTCCAGCCCTGCATTTTGTTTTTACTAAAAAGATAGTGCTAAAAACAGTTGAAAGGCAAAC
>PVHP010003453.1:0-78271 GCA_004024765.1 Zapus hudsonius
GGCATGAACTTTCCATTGTAGATTTCCAGCCCAAACACTCATAAGTTATACCATACTCTGGACTTTTCTATGTGAAGATGATGAGGATGGATGTCCTCTGGAGATATTTGGATCACAGGCTTCTCATGGGATTTGCTCTCCTTTCTTCGTTTCCTGCCAAATGTTTCTTCTTTTAACATCGAAAAAGCCTAGTATTTCTGCCTTGTGAACTGTGTCCTGCATTCTCTCCATCCTTTGCCTTTCAAACATGGTAAAACAAAGGTCTATTTCTTTAAAGAGTGGAGAACAAATTATAGCTTATGTCTTTGAATGTTTTGGCTATACACACTCTCTTTTTATTCAAATAAAGAAATGGAATGAACTGCAATACTTTGGTGGATAGACAAAATTTAGACCTTAGTGTGCAAAAACCCAGCCTTGCTTTTTGAAATGAACCAGGTCCAAACTTTTTAAAGAACGAATCATTCTCACAACAGTAAAGGTGAGTTTTTGATGTAATTAAAAAAACAGAAGGATAGCATTCCATGAAGATGAGGCTTTTGTAAAAAAATGGTGTGTGTGTGTGTGTGTGTGTGTGTGTGTGTGTGTTTGTGTGGTGTGTACATGGTATATAGATATGTGTGTATGGTATATATATATGTGTGTGGTTTGTGTATATGGTATATAGATGTGTGTGCATGTGTGTGTGTGGTGTGCAAAAGGTATATAGATGTGTGTGTATGGTATAGAAATATATGTGTGTGTGGTTTGTTTCTTTGGTATATAGATGTGTGTGTGGTGTGTATAAGGTATATAGGTGTGTGTGTATGGTATATAGATGTGGGTATGTGTGTATGTGTGGTGTATATGGTATATAGATGCATGTGTGTGGTTTGTGTATATGGTACATAGATGTGTGTGCATGTGTGTGTGGTGTGTATAAGGTATATAGATCTGTGTGTGTGGTATAGAAATATGTGTGTGTAGTTTGTGTTTTGGTAAATAGATGTGTGTGAGTGTGTGGTGTGTATATGGTATATAGATGTATGTATGTGGTTTGTGTATATGGTATATAGATGTGTGTTTGTGTGTGTGGTGTGTATATGGTCTACAGATGTGTATGTGTGTATGATATAGAAATTTGTGTGTATGGTATGTATAAGGTATATAGACGTGTGTATAGTATAGAGATATATGTGTGTGTGGTATTTGTGTGTTGTGTATATGGTGTATGGATGTGTGCAGGTGTGTGTGCAGGTATAGTCTTCATGCACATATATGCCAAGGCCAGGAGACAGTGGCTGGTGTTCTTCTCCATCTCTCTTCCACTTTGTCTCCTTGAGACAGAGTCAAAGGAAATAAATAAACCTGAATCTGCTATATTTTTGTAAGACTTACTAACCAGGGGAACCTTGGCCATCCTGCTGTTTCCACCCTGTTAGCACTGGCATTCCAGGCATGTGTCGTCATTCCTGGCTTTTTATGTGGGTGCTGGGGTTTGAATTCATGTCCTCATGCTCATGCTTGCTCACCAAGCTCTCTTGCCCACTGAGCCATCTTCCCAGCCACACATTTGTTGTTTTCACCAAAATTTTATTATGTCCTCTTTTGGTCTTTAAAAAAAAAACAACAGTTTCTGTCAAGTCTTTTCTCATAGAAATTACTATAAATGTTTTGGTGAGATATTGAAACTTGACAATAACATTGAGGACCAAAGTGAGGATCTGTTCAGGAATGCCTTATGTCATCCCATGAGGGTAAATCTCAGTAGCTTCAGATGATGTTGTAAGGTGCTTGTGGCACATAGGATAGAAATGCAGGTTCCAAGTTTCAGTCCTGCCTAGTGAATCCTGCATTTGCTTTGCTGCCTCTCACAGCCATCTGTATTGACATTTTCCCAAAAGTAAGTCTTCATGACACATCAATGTATTTCCTTGGCATGTTTATCCCAACTTCAATACACTAGGGTCACTATTTAATGTACCTTAAAGTTTTCTAAAATCAATTAAACACATACCTATTAGCTGCAGAAACAAAACCTGTCTAGGAAGACAGTTTTGCAAGCATCTGTGTGAAGCATGAAAAAAGTGAATGTTGAATTCTGGGATTCCACATTGTGGTTCAGGCTCTGATATCACTTTCCTTCACACGAGGTGCTCCGGGGTTTTTAATGATTTGAACAGTTTTGACAACATGTCTTCAAAAATGATCAAAACAACAATAGCATTTGTTTTTTCTGTGGGATTAAAGAGTGGTTTACCTGATGTGAACAGATGTTTCAGGGATTGCTGACAATGGAAGCAGCTGTTTGGCTTTTGTTCTAAGAGGAAAGAAAAAAAATGCATAAATACATCCCAGTGTTTATTTTAGTGGTAAAAGCTAGAGTGATGCTTACTTGTATCAGATGTGAATCATATTGGTAGAGGTTCCTTTTTTATTTAACATTCTCACTATAAACTGACTCTTTTCTAAGAAACACAAAGGGCTGATCATGAAAGCGTATTTCGAAGCAGAGAATTGCACGGCTTTGTTTTTGTCTAACTTCACGCCAGTGTTTTGACTTTGAACATGAATGGGAATTGATGTTTCCTGATAAGTGGGGTGAGCCTGGGAACACAATGGGATGGCACAGGAGATCCAGGTGTTCCTGTTCTCTGAATCCTGCCATTGACACAGAGCTCAGCTGACTGGTAGCTCTGGCTCCTGAAACTAATAGGAAATCAGCTCTAGGAAAGAAAATTTAAAGAGAAAAGAACAAGGGATTAGAAAAAAAAAGAAATGAATAAAAACTGACAGAATGATATATACAGACCAAATTTGCATAAAAATAGATCATTTCAAGGAACTCTTTAAAACATGATTTACATGTACCTGCAGCAAGGACCCCAACCAAAAACAAGTTTATGGGAGGATGGGGTTTATTTTGACTTACAGACTCCAGGGCAAGGTCTATGAAGGAAAGGAAAAAAGAAACATAGCATGAGCAGAGGATGGACATCACCTCCTGCCTAATGTTAGGTGGACAATAGCAGCAGGAGAATGTGCCAAACCCTGGCAAAAAAAAGCTGGATATAACCCCAATAAGCCCACCCCCAACAAAAACTCCAGCTTCCCCAACACAGCTCCAACAAGGTTCTAATACCCAAACTGTCATCAGCTGGGGATTGAGTATTCAGAACACATTCAATTGTGGAGGACACCTGGATCAAAGCATCTCGTTTGGCTATAGATCTTCTAAAACTCTTAAGTTTATTCTCAGTAATGATACAGCAAATCTCACAGAACCATTACTTTAGAGAATGTAATGTTTCAGCATTTCATTTAACTCACATAGGTGTACAGAGTTTAGGAAAGGGAACATGGAGGCTTAACTTAGAAAGCTGAGCTTTAAGTGCACACTTGAAATAGATTTCTTACATCCTTGGAACCATAACATTAGGAAGTCCTGTTGTGAATACTCTATTGGTCTGTTCCTTTTTCTATTATTTGTGCCCTCCCCCAAAAAATGTTGACTCTGGCCACAGTCCCTAAACATCTATTATCTTCACAAACCTATTTTATTCAAGAAATGCTCTTTGGCAAATGTCTTTTGTCAAATTGCCCATAACTTGAGTTTACCTGAGTCATTCTACATTTCCAGGTTAACAACTGTGTTAACTTGAATTCCATCACTAGAAGGGAGCACCAGTCATAGCTGATGTATAACGAAGAAAAGGTTTGTTTTAGTTTATTCTTTTGTTTTAGTTTAGTTTTGTAGATTCTAGAGCACAATCTTTTGGACTTTTACATATGGCCTATAGGGATATATAATTGTGGGAATGTGTGGTGAAGTCAGGAAAGAGGAAGCAGCAGGTGAGGGTTAGGGAGAGTCTTAGAAAACCCTTCTGAGTCACTTGTCCCAATGATTAAAGATCTAACATGAAGCCCCGTCTCCTACAGGTTTATTATATCTCCAAATAACACCACCCAGGAGAACAAACCTTTAACACATAGAGATTTGGAAGACAGTCCTCTTAAAACCTTATGTGGTGGTCTGAATCAGATGTCCCCCATAAACGTGTGTGTGTGTGTGTGTGTGTGTGTGTGTGTGTGTGTGTTGAATGCTAGGTTCTTAGCTAGTAGCAATTTGGGATTTGGTGTCTTGCTAGAGGAGGTATGTTGATAGGGGTGGGCTAAGGGGTTTTATAGCCAGCTCACCCTCATGCTACTGTTTACAATATGATGAGGCACAGGTGATGACCAGTCTCCGATCACACCATCTATTTCCCTGCCATCATGGAGCTTCCCCTCTAGACTGTAACAAGCTTCCTCCTATCAGCTGCTATTGGTCACTTGCTTTGTGCCAGCAATGACGAGGTAACTATAACATTTTAGCACTGATTAATTATCGATAAAACATAGCATCCATGGTAGAAATGCTTTTTCCGTAAGTTTCGATATTTTTGCATTTCCTACTCTCACCATGGGGGTAGGGGTTCAATGTAGAAATTCCACATTCAGATAATGTGAAGCATTCATTGATTTAGAGAGAGTAAGAAGCTACCTCTTTTATCTCCCATATCAGCCCTTGTGATGGTTTTGTTGTCAACTTGACCTTTTTAGTAATCGTGTGTGGGTCTCTGAGGATGTTTACAGGGAGGAAGCCTTCTCAGTAGGGGGCAGGATGCAAGGAAGCCTGGGAGAGCTAGAAATGAACATCCCTTCCTTAGAGGGCAGTGAAGGAAGTAAATTCCCAAGACTCAGGAAACC
The DNA here is from genome assembly GCA_004024765.1 of Zapus hudsonius. NCBI lineage: Eukaryota > Metazoa > Chordata > Mammalia > Rodentia > Dipodidae > Zapus > Zapus hudsonius. The sequence continues at coordinate 4,729 of PVHP010003453.1, forward strand.
ATTAAGTCTGGAATAGGGTTACAAGACTCCACCATATAAGGATATATAAAGGGGAAAGAAATCTATGTCCCTCCCTGCCCCATGCCTTTTTTGCTTGTGTATGTGGTATTGGTGATGACTTCTCTCTCTCTCTCTCTCTCTCTCTCTCTCTCTCTCTCTCTCTCTCTCTCTCTCTCCTTGGACCTGTGAAAGGGAGCTAACCTCTTTAACCATTATGGAACTTTCCCTGGATCTGTAGCTTCAACAAATTCTTTCCTTCCAGAAACTGCCTGGTTTTCAGATTCATCCCAGCGGCATGTGAGGGCCAGAGGAATACACAGTCCCACCATAATCTTTGACTCCAGAGCTCTCCCAGGGTAATTCCAGGTAAGATGGTCTATCTGCGCTACACAGTCCTTTGAGATAAGCTCTCAAAGGAAAGCCATGCAGAGATTGAGTCTGGATGGGCAAGGAAAGAGTTAACACTGGTGGACCAACACTCACTCCAGCATGACTCAAGATCTGCCATCAGGAACAGCTTCCTGGTTCTTTCTCCTTAATTTATCCCTGGCCTTTTCTGAGTCTGTGCTCACCTCTCTGACCAACCAACCAATCCACGTCCTCCATCTGCATACAGGCTTAACCAATGAAATTCATGCCAACTCAATGCCTAAAGCACATCACTGAGGGTTTAAGAAAACCCTGTGCAACTCACCATGAAGATGGCTGTGGTAGACCTCTTACAGCTCTGGGGCTTTTCTGCTTTCTGTTCAAATAAATCTTTCTGGGGCTGGACAGATGGTTCTAGATGGCTCTTTGCAAAGCTTGACATCCTGGGTTCAGTTCCCCAGTACTCATGTAAAATCAGATGCACAAAGTGGTGCATGTGTCCGGATTTTGTTTGTAGCTGATGGCCCTGGTGCACTCTTTCACACACATACATATTCTCTCTCTCTCTCTCTCTTTTCCCTCAAATAATTATATCAAATGTAAGGTAAAATAAATAAAACTTTCCTAACTTACCTTCTGTGTGTCTACCTTTGCAAATTCTTTGACATAGATATAATTCTTTTTTAGTATTTTTATTTATTTACATAAAAATAAATAACTATTTTTTATTTATTCATAATAAATATCCCCAAAGCATATGAAATACCTTCAAAATGCATTAGCATATAAAACTGTCAAGAAGAGATTCAAACAGAGGGAATGGGAACACCAGAGCCCCAGCCACTGCAAAGGAACTCTAGATGCATGTGCCACTCTGTGCAGCTGGCTGTAAGTGGGTAATGGAGAATCAAACCCAGGTCGTTAGGATCTGCAGGAAAGAGCCTTAACCACTGAACCATCTCTCCAGCCCCTTAATAGAGTTCTTAACAAAGAGTCAATTATAATCAAATTATCTACTTGAAGTTTATTTTGTGAAGAAATAAAACAAAACAAATCTTGTTTTTTTTCTTTTTTCCTTCCCTCCCTCCCTCCCTTCTTTCTTTCTTTCTTTCTTTCTTTCTTTCTTTCTTTCTTTCTTTCTTTCTTTCTTTCTTTCTTTCTTTCTTTCTTTCTCTCTCTCTCTTTCTTTCTTTCTTTCTTTTCTTTCTTTTGAGACAGCATCTCACTCTGCAGCACAGGATGGACTTGATCACATGATCTTCCAGTTCCTGCCTCCCAAGAGCTCAGAAAACAGATATGCACCACTATGTCTATTTAATTTTGGAATTTATACCAATGAAGTTAGAACTAGATGTCTTTTAAAAACCCAGTTTGTTTCTAAGATGACCAAGGTGGCTGTTAAATTCTACCACTACTTTTTTATACAAATTGAGAGCTATAGTGGGAATGTTATATAGTAATCATGATTACTATTATTTTAAAAATAAATGTATCCTGTATGAAAATTTTTCATGTTTACTTTACTGTGGGTAATTTATAATTGTTTTCAAATCTATTTTTGCTGCTTGGACAGTCCTAATATGGTCTAATATTGTTATTAATTTCAGACTAATAATAACTAGTATCTAATATGTTTTAAAATGTCATTTTGAATATCAATAAAACATGGACCACTGATACAATATTGTTTATAACTTTGTATGTTTCATTGAGAGAACTTCAAAATACTGAAAAATTAAAAAATAAATTTGATATTGAAATTTCTTGTAATGATATGTCATTTCAAAGGTAAATGACTATTGCTGGAAATCTTCTCTGGATAATACAGTCTTTACACAAAGCATTTTTTTTATTTTGAAATAACTACCAGATAGGATACTGGATATTCCCTCCACAAAGAAATGACCCATCTATGACGTTAGTTCATTCTGGCTGTACTGATCAGAACCTTGTATACATACATTGAAATGCTGTACTCTACCCCATAAATTTATACAATCATTATAGATGAATTAAAATTAAATATATTTAAAGTCATTTTCAGCTTGACATAGTTCAGGGGAAAGACAAGAATAAATTAAATTTGTAAGTGTTAACATGAGTAAATATTCATTGTGCGTACAATTATGGTACACCACCTCAAAATGCACAGAATTGAAGGCAAAGATGAAACTCCCGTGTAAAATCTTCCAAATAGCACATGAGCTAATGTCAACATTGAAAACTCTCATTCATTCCAGGCCCACTTATCTAACCATCTCTTACTAAAAAGCACAAATAAAGAGTTCAAAGAGCCTATCAGGAAAGCACTTGACATGATGATTCAACCATAATAAAATATTTATGATTTGGTCTTTCATTCAGGAAACTATTCGATATCATCATGGGAGTGAGTAAAGTTGGAAGCAATGAAAGAGTGTTGACGTCAATGCTGATTATATTTTTGAAGTGAATACCGAGTGACTGGTGACAGAATCCCATGACACAGACTCCTTCGTAGTTCAGACACCAGGAGAACTTGACAGTTTTCTATGATAATGCATTTTGAAGGTTTTTTTCATATGCTATTGGGAAATAAGAAATACTTATAACTTTATGCATTTTTGTTCTGTGTGTATATAAATCATGCATGGTGTGGTGTGTGCAGGCTTTTGTATTGCATATGGATGAATGCACCCCCTGTGTGTATGCAGAGGCCTGAGGAGAACATCAGATGTCCTTCTCTAGGATTTAAATGCATATTTCTAAGACCAAATCTTTTCCTCAAACTACAGCTGCTGTTTTTATTTTTATTTTATTTTTGTCAGTGAACCCCAGCAATTTTCTGATTCTCCAGTCTCTGCTCCTCTAGAACTGGAGTTACAGATGTGGGTAGCCTTGCTCACCTTTATACAGAGATGCTGGAGAACTGAACTGAAGCAGTATCAGGCACTTGAAGACATCATTCATATTCGTCAGTTCTTAGACATTCTAATTAATTTGTTTATCATAAAATGAGTATATTATTATTATTTATTATTATAAAAATAAAAAAAACTATAAATATCAGTTATGAAGAGTGAAAATGGGCCTGGGGGATTTCTCTGTGGTTAAAGACACTTACTTGCAAAGGCTGACAGCCTGGGTTTGTGGGTTCCCCAGTACCCACATAAAGCCAGATGGACAAAGTGGAGCATTTGAAGCAGCAAGAGGCCCTGGCAACCATCATGCCTATCCTCCCTCTCTCTCTCTCTCTCTCTCTCTCTCTCTCTCTTTCTCTCTTTCTCTCTCTCTGTCTCTCTCTCTGCTTAAAAAAATATTAACAAAAAGAGACTAGTGGAAAAATGCCAAGAGTCAGTGAAAATATTGCTTTTCTCTCATTTTTATCTGGCGATGCCATAGAGTCAATGCTAAAAAATTGCATCAGAATTTACTAGTGTGAGATGGAACAGACAAGAAATTCAACAATCTGTAAATCTAGGCAGATAATGTTATCTCTCATCGATATTAAAGTGATTTAATTTAACTCTAATCACTGTCCCAAATCTTGTGCCATGCCTTCTCCTGCAAAATTGTGTTTATCTTAAAACTTCAGCTGTCAGAAGCACACACTGTTTCTCCTCTCTGGTTCTTGCTTTCAGGAACAGGAAGAGAAATAAGCATTCCACAAACCTGAAACCTGGAAACCATCTTCCTAGTTGACCTTTAATATCTATATGCAGCATGTTCTTTAAGAGATAACAAGTAGTGTTTGAGAAATCACGATGGGTTCCAATTGCTAAGAATTTTTCTGAATTCTAATAAAAGAAGAAATAGCTCCAAGACCCAAGGTCTTTCTCAATTTCTCAGACACTGAAAGACACTGAAAATATCTTATAGAAAGTCATAAAAATGCCTCTTAGAATCTGAATCCCACCATTTGGAATGCATCTCTGAGGATTATTAAGACTATCTGCATTTTAATCATTTTGATGAATGTGTTATGCGTGGAAATTTTCCCAAAGCAAAAGATACATTTGATAAGAAGGAAAGATCAGAAAGGGGTAATCCAGAATCAACAAGACTGAAATGAACAGATTGGTCAGGAGGATCTGAGCCAGCAGAAAGGCCAGGTGATAATCACAACAGCACCCATTAAGAAAGCCAAACAGAAAATGCTGGAAAAAATGCCATCAAAAAGGAACATTTTTGTATGCTTCTGATGGGCATGTAACTTTGTCCAGCCAGTATACAAATCCAGGTAGAACTTCCTCAAAATACTAAGAGCAGAGCTACCATAAGACGCAGATACACCAATTCTGGATATAAACGTGAAAAAATTTAAGGCAATATATTGTGTGTGTGTCACTTTGCTGTTTATTGCAAGCTGTTCACAACAGCCAAGTGACAGAATGAACCCAAGTGTCCCTCAACAGACTAAATGGATAAAGAAAGTGTGGTATATACACAACGGGATTGTAGTCCACTGTGTAAGAGAAATCAATTGTAAAACTGTCAGAAAAATGATTGCTGCCGGGGATTATCACATTAAATCAATTAACTCTCAAGAAGACAAATAGTGCATGTTTTCTCTCATTTGTGGATAGGGTTTCATTTACATACATCATGAAATCTTGCATGCATGCATGCATGACATAAAAGCAGAAGTCAAACTGTGTGGAGTAATGGAGGAATGAGAGGGAGCATTGGAAAAAGGGAGAGAAGAGAAAGGGAGGAAGGGAAAGATGCAGGAGCCTGGTTCCAAGTACGTTATATACTTGAATGAAAATAGCTTTATGGAGCCCTTTCTATGGGCAGTGAATACTAACCTAAATGAAAGTGGGGAGAAAGGGATCCATTTTTTAATACTTTTGTTTATTTTCAAGCAGAGAGAGAGAGAATATGAATATGGGCATAACAGGGCCTCTAGCCACTGCAAACAAACTCATAGACATGTGCCAGTTTTTACAGCTGGCTTTATGGATACTGGGGAATTGAACACAGGCTGTCAGGCTTTGCAGAGAAGAACCTTAACTACGTTAGCAAACTCTCCAGCCCTGAGACAGATCTAGTGAGTGGAAGATATGGGAATAAAAATTGCAAAAAAAAGGAGGGGGTGGAGAGATTGCTCAGCAGTTAGTGCGCCTGCCTGCAATATCTGACAATCTGGGCTCAGTTCCCCAGTACCCATGTAAGCCATATTCACAAAGTGGTGCATGCCTCTGCAGTTCATTTGCGGTGGTTAGAGAAACTGGCAAGCCCATAGTTTTTCTCTCTCTGTGTTTCTCCCTCTTTCTATCTGTGTCTCTGTGCTTGTAAGTAAATAAAATATATATTTTTATTGTCCATAATGAATTACAATATTTAGTGGATGGAGGCAGGGAGCGAGAGACAGAGACAGAGAGAGGCAAATTGAGGAAGAGAGAGAGAGAGAGAGAGAGAGAGAGAGAGAGAGAGAGAGAGAGAGAATTGGGTGTGCCAGGGTCTCCAGCCAGTGCAAATCTCTAGACATGTTTACTGGGGAATCAAACTGGGGTCCTTAGGCTTTACAGGCAAGTGCCTTAACCACTGAGCCATCTCTCCATCCCTATAATATTTCTTTTATTTGAAAACAAAGACATCCCATAAGCTGTCTGTGGAGGTGGGTTAGGAATTGGAGAAACATGGAGAAAATGTTGCCAATTTCACAATTTACCAAAAGACTGACCCTGCAGGAGGTGGAAGTAAGGACAGAGAGGAAGAGGAAGAGGAAGAAAGCACTGAAGAAAGTGAAGTGAGAACACGGACTTATCTTGGATATAAAAATAAAGTGTGCATCGTACATTGGGCAATCTTAAAAAGTCACAAGTGTCCTGGTACAAGGTCCTGGCCAAGGAGAGCATCAACTGAGAATAATTGAGTAACTTGAGGTGGAGAGGACTTAACACCCCCTTAACGGGTTTCAAAATCATCCACTTCTGTTACGAGAATTATTTTTAGAAACCTTATCTCATGTTTTCTCTGTTTTGATTATTTCTGTCCCTTCTAATTTTATACCTGAGGGGTCTGAGTAGGTGTGTGTACTTGATCGCGTGAAGTGTGGGTCGAAGGAGGAAATATTCATTTCACAAGTCTCTTACACAAGTCTCTTCACGAAATTAACTTGCAGCCTCTGAGTGGATTTACGGGACACCTCCCACAAAAGGAAAACACTTCATCAAATACACACTAGTATCAAAATGTTGGTTTAAGCCATAAAGGGCAAAATGACCTTGAAAAATAAAGTGGTTCTGATCGTGCTTGATGAGTAGAAACTAGAAGGCCTGGGGGACAGAAAAGACAAGAACAGTTTTTTTCCCTTCATGAAGCCTCATGTTTCTAAATGAGAAGCTGTAACTCACATAAGCAAGTAGGAGCCTGTTTCTTAAGCAATGCTCTGTAGGAGAATATTTTTACTGTTAGACAGAGAGCATTTGTCAGGTGGTTTAGGTTAGGGATGGGACTGGAGGAATGTAGAATAGAAAATGCTTTTCTTCATTCACCCTTGACAGAGGTCAACAGAGAGAAGCGTGGCTGTCATGGTCACTGTGGTGGTTTGAATCGGACATCCTTCCTAAACTCATGTGTTCTGCATACAGACAAAATGTAGATAAACTGTTACAAAAGTGAGGTTTTTTTTTTCTTAAATATATGCTTATTGTCCATAATGAGTTACATTATTCAGTGGGCAAACAATGAGTTGTTATCCCCAATGCCCCCCTCCCCATCCCCAATCAGCTGGATATCCTCCTCCATGGGCCGTCTGGATCAGTCCTTGTGGCAGGGGACCATGGAGAGCCTAGTACTCAGCCTGGTTCTCCTGGCACAAGTGTGTTGTTACCGAGGGGTGTCATGCCTCTGGATAGTCTCCCCCACCACGGCTCTCACAATCTTTCCGCCCCCTCTTCCGCTCAGTTCCCTGAGTCGTGGTGGATGAGTATTAAGGCTGCTTTAAGGTTGTGAGCTTAGGGGTCTTTGTGTCGAAGATCGTTGGTTTCTGTCTCACTGGCTTAAGTGTTCAGTGTTAGATCCACTTAGTCTATATTTAATTTCATTGTGATACCATCCATCAGCAACAGCCTAATGGGGATTCCTCATTATGGCAAAGCTTTCTCTTCAAGCTTCTGACAATTCAGAGTCAAGTGTGGTGGTGCAGGCCTGAAATAGCAGAAACCCAAGCCCTTGAAAAGCTGAGACAGGAAGATTTTGCATTTGAGGCCAGCCTGAACTGCATAGCAAGACTGTGCCAATCAAAGCTAGATATATTTAGACAGGTTGATGGAGGGCAGATAGATGATAGTTGGATAGTTAGTTGATAAAGAGATGATAAATAGATAAAATTTGAAAGCAAAAGAATTACAACTATGTGCAAAAGGTAGATATGTATCATGACGGCTATTGTGCACAGATGAAAAGGCACAAAACAGTCCTCACTACATCACATTAATTACCTATGGCTGTTGCACACATGAACCCACATTAAGTAGCTTCAAACAACAAAGCACGTGGAACGTATCAGAAGTCCAGGAGGGGGCTGGAGAGATGGCTCAGCGGTTAAGGCACTTGCTTCCAGTGCCTAAGGCCCGGGGTTCAATTCCCCAGTACCCACATAAGCCACACCCACAAGGTGGTGCCCCCCCTTCTCTCTCTCTCTATCTTTCTATCTCTATCTTGGTGTGTGCTTAAAAATGAGTAAATATTATATTTTTTAAAAAGGAAGTCTTTGGGCTGGAGAGATGGCTTAGTGGTTAAGGTGTTTGCCTGCAATGCAGAAGGACACAAGTTGGATTCCCCAGTGCCCATATAAAGCCAGATGCACAAGAGGGCGCATGTGTCTGGAATTCATTTGCAGTGGCTGGAAGCCCTGGTGCTCCTATTCTCTCTGTTTCTCTGTCTGCCCCTCTCTCTCTTTCTCTCTCTCTCTCTCTCTCTCTCTCTCTCTCTCATAAATAAATAAAATGTTAAAAAAGGAAGTCCAGGAGGCCAAAAGTCCTCAAAGGGTCTTTTGGGTTAAAAGGAAGATATCACAGCAGAACTGTAGTTCTTCTGGAGGCTCCAGAGGTTAAGTTGTCTTACCTCTCCCGGACCTGAAGGTTACATGCCTTCTGAAACACACTTTAGATCTCTCTGCCTAGGAATGTTTTCTAAGTCTCTGCTTCCACCTTCACGTCGCCTCTGCTTGGATAACAGGAGTGATTTCCTCATTCTTAAGACCATAACCATGTCTGCAAAGCAACATAATCACTGATCCCGGGATCAGGGTGTGAAGTAACTGAGGAGTCATGATTCAGAAATACAACCTAGCTTCAAAAATCTCATATCCAGCTTGCATGGAAAACACATTTCCCCTACCCCGATGTCATGAGAAGTTTGCTAGGATAACATCAACTCAAGTCTCAAATCTTTTCAGCACATCACTGAAATGGGTATGGATGACATGAGTCTCTCTGGGTACATGGAGACAAATGCTTCTTTCTATATGGACCTTTGAAACTAGAATATATATATATATATATATATATATATATATATATATATATATATATATATATATAGAGAGAGAGAGAGAGAGAGAGAGAGACAGAGAGAGAGAGACAGAGAGAGAGACAGAGAGAGTCTTTCAAAAGCACAATAGATCAGGCTTTGGATAGATAACAAATCTGGACATTCCTGAGAAGGAAAAAGAAAGGCGAAAAATGACTCACTTGTCCATGGAATTTATAAGTATAGCTTAGCAAATACCATTAGGATCTAAGGCCTCTGTTCAGTGCCTGTTTGCCTTCTTGGTGCAGAGCTCTGCTCTCAAATTTATCTTTTTTTGTTGTTGTGCATGATGTCGGTAAGCATGGTTTTGCAACTGGTTTTCCCAGCCTACTTCTTGCCTAAATCACTTTGGGAGAACTACAGTCCTGGCCTTTAGTTGATGTTGATTTTTATCTCTTTTTCTTTAAATTAGAGTGTTTCTGTTGATAGCTATAACACTTAAAAAATCTTCTTGGTCTACTATTTATGGCCCTAGCTAAAGTGCTCATTCACAAATCATGTTTGGAAAAAAAAATCACATAGCTATTCAAGTAGAGGAGAGACTGGCTGGAGGGAAGAAGGGATTCAATAGGAGTTTTTGAGAATGGAGGAGTTAATGGCGGAGGCCTGTCATGAATCTACACTGTACATATGTAAAAAAAATTGTCAATAAAGAATACATATTGGATTCTTCACATGAATTTCTGAGCCAAGGAAACCTGACTGAAACCTCTGGCTTTCTGATTCTTACAAACACATGCAAAATCTTCTCCAAGAGTAGTATACCAGAAGTATTCCCAGAGCACACTCTCACTCAATATCCTAATTTTAACATATTCCAAAGTTGGTATATAGGTGGAGAATTCCTAAAATCCTGAAGCTGGTTCCTTCTTTTGCTTAAAAGTTGTTTCCTTCACTTTTTATTTCTTTCGTATATTCCTGGCAGCAGAGAGTAGAAATCATTCTGCACTTTCTGTGCCGATTGGGAATCTCTTCAGGTAAATTTCCACATTTGTATTTCCCATGAAGTGTTTTCCATTTAGCTCAGGACAAATTTCCACTGTGTTATCTGTCACTTGGAAAGGAGGTCCTTCTTTCCTTTGGTTTCCAATGGGAGGGTTTGCATTTCCTTCTGTGTGCCTGCTCCACTGTGCTTTCATTCTTATTTCTACCAAAACCCTCTTTATTTTGATTCAATTTTTTCCCAACATGTTACAGGTGTTTTTCTACTATATTTCTCACACTCTGCTATTTTTAACCACCAACACCTTTAATACCCGCAAGTTTATTAATAGCATGTTAATAGAAGTTAAGAATTCTCTAAAATGATACAGTTATTTGGGTTCTTTTTTTCTTAGCTTGCCTCTCACTGTTCCTCCATCCTGACCTCCTGATCCATTTATAGATACAGTTTTATACTTGTAGACATGACACAGTTCCTGACTTCATGTCAACACAGCCAAGACTCTTATTTGATTACTTACCAGTTTTCAGCATTAAGGAATACCTCAATGATCCTGTCACCTGCCAAAGAAAAACACTGTTGTAAAACTGTTATGAATGTGAAACTTCGATACAATTTTGAAGTGGTAGATTTTGGAGTCAGCTAGTGGTAGATTCAAATTCTCACTTTATCCTTTCTTAGCTGTGTAAATTTGGAGAAATCATGTAATTTTTTAAGACTTCTGAGATTTATGTCAGATTAAAATAGGTGAGTGGAGATAAAACTAGCCATTCAGACAGATATTATTTTGTTAAATTCTTTCTTTCTTTCTTTCTTTCTTTCTTCCTTCCTTCCTTTCTTTCCTTCTTCCTTGCCTTTTCTTTATTTCTTTTTAGTGAGATCTACATCAGCCAATACATAGAATACTTTTGCTTTGTTGGGAATGCAAGTGGAAAATGTAATATTGAAGTTTTTAATATTCTGCTGCCACAGTTTACTCAACATTAACTCAAGTGGAAAACAATCTTGCCAGAGAAGTTGTATATGTGACAGCACTCTCAGCTAATGGAGGGTAATGATTATATTTGCTGAAAATTTAATATATCTGATAACTATATTAGATAGATCCATGGTGCTTGTCATTGAGCATGATGGATCTTGAGGGCAATCCCAGCATTTGGAAGGTAGAGGCAGGAGGGTCATAAGTTTGAACTCAGGTATAGATATGAGTTTGAAGCCAGCCTGGGTGTTTTGAATTGAAACATAACTTACCCTCCCGAGGAAAGAAGGAAGCTCAGGAGACTCTGGAAGTCAGCAAGTCTGGGGAAAAGGTTGTCAGACCCTCTCATATATATATATATATATATATATATATATATATATATATATATATATATATATATATATATATATATATAGCTTAAGGAGAGAATCTCTGACCAGCGGAGCTCCTGCAGACTGTGCAGTGTGCTTCAGAGATGCATCTTCTGTGAGTCTTCACCATTGCTGGGTGGGTGTTTTGCTGTTTCAACTGCTTTTAAGTTACCATTGCTCCTAAGCAACCTTTCATCCTGCTCTATAAATGATCCCAGTAAACTCTTTTTGGTGCAATCGTGTTTTGCTCTGTGGTCTCTGCATTGGCTGAGGAAAATAGATGTGTGCTAGAGTCGCCCCAGGGAAAAGGTTTTCAGTACCCCTGGGATACATGAGATACTGTTGAGAGAGAGGGGTACAGAGGGAGAGACGGAGAGAGTAAAAGAAAAAAAGAAGGAAGGAGGGAGGGAGGGAGGAAGGAAGAAAGGAAGGAAGGAAGGAATGAAGGAAGGAAGGAAGGAAAGAAAGAAGGAAAAAAGGAAGGGAGAATCCTCTAAGAAAAGTGTTCATCACCTTCTGTATCCATAGATATTAGGTTATTTGAAATAATCAGAAGAGAGTTGATGGACTTGGCAAATTTTGTATTCTACACAATCTCTAACACATAGAAGCTCTGTGGAATTTTGTTATTAATAAATGCTAATATGCAATCAACCAACAATAAACTGTCGCTATCATCTTCAGCTAATTCTCATTTATATTACATCGCTCCAAGGTAATTTAAGCAAAAAAGACCCACACTTACCTAGTGAGGCTTAGGATTTAAATGGTAAGGGTTGTAAAAAGAAAGGAAGGAAGCCTGTAGAGTTATATTTATAACTTTCCTCCTCTATAAAGGAAGAATTGTTTAAAAGAGTGAAATTTTACGTAAGCCAACCCAGGAACCACTTCACAACTCCCTCGTTGGGATCTGTCTGAGAATAGAAAGTTTATCACTTGCCATTTGAAAGGGGCGCCCAAGTAGGAAGAAGGAGTTCAGCCTACAGTTTCGTATCCAGATTACATAAGCTGTTGACATCTTCTTCAACTAAGTTTTTATACTGTCAGAAAGTGAGGCAGTTAATTATATATAAATATAAAAATATATATCTTATATATTAAATACAAGTATATAAATATAATAAATAAATATAAATATAATTATATATAAAATATATACTATGATAAAGATTCCACATAGTCATCATTTTTGTAGACCCAAAATAAGAGTTACTAATGGAAATGTTTGCTTGCCATTTTTATATTTTTTGCATTGTGTATGTGTGTGGAATGCTTGCCTGCAGATAGGCATTTTGTATGTGTGTGGACATAGCTGTTTGTGTGTTCTTGTATGCATATATGTGCATGACAAAGGCCAATGTCCAGTGTCTTCTTCAGTCTATACTTTATGCTTGTATTTATTTATTTATTTCTGTGTGTGTGTGAGTGAGTGGTGGTCTCTTGCCACTGCAAATGAATTCCAGATGTTTGCAACACTTTTGCAAATCTGGCTTTTTGTGGGTGGCTGGATCAATGAGCCTGAGATGTCAGGATTGACAAGCAAATACCCATCATGACTGAGCCATATTCCCAGACCATCCACCTTGTTTTGCACACATGGTTTCACCCATTGGGCCAGTCTGGCTGGCAAGGGAGCTAGGAGGATCCGTCTGTCTCAAATATTCCAGTGCTGTGATTTTGGGTGAGCAGCAGCATACCCAGGTGTTGGGGATCCAAACTCAGGTTTCTAAGTTTGTGTGTGAAGAATTCTATGCACAAGCCACCTCCCCAGACTCTCTATTTCTTCTCCAAAGGGGGAAAAATGCAGCTCATTTAGAACAACTTTGGCATCAAGTAGATCTAATTCCCATTCTAGCTATGTCATTTACCATAGTATTCAACCTCATTGCACTCGCCACTCACCTGTGAAATGGGGACACCAACACATTCAAATACATGGAATTAATATGCAATGATACATATCTCCTGGCAAATGATAGCTGTTCAATTAAATTTTTCGTTACACTCAGCATTTATAGTTTCTGATGCGATCTAGGCAAATGATCCCTCATCCTACCTAGCTAACAAACCTAGAAATATGAAATCCCAGTTCTAGTGGAGGGAGACTCAAATTAGAACTGTTGACTGTCTAAGAAATCCTTTTGTTGCCAGTGATATTGAAACAGTGCTTCCTGATGGGAATGTTGGGAGGTGAACATGGATACCCGGGCCACATGCAGGCTGAGTCTAAGAAATCATCACTCATGGTTTGCAAGGGCTCACGATCATTCCAGCCTTGCATTCCACCCACTTCATTGACTCTTAGGAATTACCACTGGGAAATGGACCAGACTCCACAAAGTAGCCCAGTTTATAATATTCCGCCTGGCGCTCAGTTTTCATTCATTCCTCATTTATTCTCTCTTCTTGTGCAGTTGGATCAAGACCTTATCTCCACGTGTCAAGAAAGCAAATACTTCTATGCATCTCACTCTGTGGAAGCTCTTTCTTCTGGAGTCATTTCTTCAGCAACATCCAATGCCAGGCTTTCAAAATCACCTGCTCTTTCCTCAGTAAACACAAGATACATCTCAGCCAACCAACGTTAACCTCTGTCCTTAATCTCGGGACACCTTCCACTTCTGTTATCAATATAGAGTTCTCTGGAGGCTTCCTGTTTAATCCCTATAATATTGAAATGATACAGCATATAGTCTATATAATAAAATTTTAAAACTAGTAGCACAAATCGGCAGTAGAAGGGAGAGTCTTGTATAACTGTTTTTTTAAATATTTTATTTATTCATTTTCAAGCAGAGAGATACAGAGAGAGAGAGAGAGAGAGAGAGAGAGAGAGAGAGAGAGAGAGAGAGAGAGCGCACCAGGGCCACCAGGGCCACCTTGTGGGTCTGGCTTATGTGGGTACTGGGGAATTGAACCCAGGGTCTTAGGCACTGGAGGCAAGTGCCTTAACCACCAAGCCATCTCTCCAGCTCTTGTATAACTGTTTTTGAAAATAAAGTCGCCATTAATTTCAGTCATCATCTTGAAAGAATACCTCATGTGTATGACATCCCAGAATTCTTTCAACTACATGAAACATCATATGTTTCCATCCTGCAATTGTTTTCATTGCTTTATGCTCAACCCTGGCAAACTTATTATGGAATCTCTGAGCTGACAGGTGCAAAGATATGTGTAATACTCAATTACGAATGTTTCCTATTCAGCTGAGGGAAACATACAACTGCATTCATGAGCTAAACAACACACAACCCTGACAGTTTATTTTCACTTGCTTTTATCTGCCTCTTGTGGGTTGAGTCGCTGCCAAAGTATTTAGCTCAATAAATGTTCTTGTTCTACTCTTCCTGGCTTCAGAATCAACTTGTAAGTTCTAGTCACACCTTAAATAAATATTGGCAAAGCAATTCAATCCTTAAAATGCCTCAGCAGAGTGATGCATTCAGCGTTAGAGACAAATAAATGCAGAGTTCATGATCAGCATCACGTGGGGCAGTTATCAGCATAAGCTGCTTTGACTATAATGGGTTCAGTGAGCCAATCCGCCTTCTCCGTGCAGCTCTCAGCCTTGGAAACGATGTGAAAAGTGGGCCTCCATATACAGAGAGTCTATTTGCATCCGATGCTACTTTCCTTTGGAACTAAAGAAAATGGGGATGGGGGATGAGCTTATAGATATTGACTCTGACAGAACCCATTATGTGAAATTTGAAATAAACTACATGGTAAACAAAACTGTTGACTTAGGGATTTGCCACAGGCAGGAATATGCTGTAAAAATTATGCTCAAGGGAGAAAAAAAGCTGAGTTAATAAGCTTGTTTTCATCTTAAAATATCCTCTTTTAAAGGACTTATCATCTGTTAGCATTATTTTAAGGGACTTCTTGTACGTCAGTCTTAATCAGAGACTTCATATCCTGAAAAGTCAGTCAGTTGAGTAACACGCTTTTTCTCAACAATTAATTGAAGTCATGATGACACGTAGACAGAACCAGAGGCAAGAAGTCCAGGCTCTCATGTTGTGGATAAATCACCTTCATTATTGCTGCTCCCCGTGGTGGCCAATACAGACACATGAAGAGACGGTCTTTAAGGTTCTGGTGAGCCTCCTGCCGGGCTGATAGTCACTCTTTCCAAATTCAGCATCTCAGTGAGACAAAAGGATGACAGGTGTCATGGTTTGATCCAGGTGTCCCCCACAAACAAATGAATGTGTTCTGATAGATCAATATTCAGCTGATGGCATTTTGGGTTTTACAACCTCTCTGGAGCTGCGTTGTTGAGGGTGGGCTTATGGGGGTTCTAAGCCAGCTTCCCCTTGCCAGTGTTTGGCACACCTTCCTGCCACTGTTTGCAGTGCTGTGGCAGAGGTGATGTCCAGCCCTCAGCTCATGCCATCGTTTTCCCTGCCAGGATGGAGTTTCCCCTTGAGTCCATAAGCCAAATAAACCCATTCCTCCACAAGCCAATTTTGCTTGGGTTCTTTCTGCACAGCAACTAGAATGCTGACCGCAACAACGGGTTAGACCAAAAAACACAGGCTGCCAGTCCTTTCTCCTGACCATGCTTGGATCCATCTTGTTTTGAACGATTCACTTTTTGATATCCCTGAATCAGAAAAGTAAATGCTTTGAGAGTCTATTAAGACTATCAGATGTACATGTCGCATGGTCGAATTGCAACAGAGGAGAATTGTGGAAGCTGCTTTCTGTGTTGGCAGCATGGAAGTAACCCAAAATAATACTCAAAGCTGAGATGTGTTGCTGGTTCAGAAACTCTACTGTGTAACTTGGTAGTTTGAGAATTTATCCAACCTTTCTTTTTCTTTCTTTTTAAAAATGTTTTATTTATTCATTTTCAAGCAGATACAGAGAGAGAGAGAGAGAGAGAGAAGGGAGAGAGAGAGAGAATCAGGGCCACCACCTTGTGGGTCTGGCATATGTGGGTCCTGGGGAATTGAACCAGGGGCCTTAGGCACTAGAGGCAGGTGCCTTAACCACTGATCCATCTCTCCAGCCCTCTTTTTCTTTTTCTAAGAGAGGTCATGATATTCTAGTATTTCATGCCTATTGGGTTTGAAAGCAGTCATTGTTTTCACTTAATTTTGCCAGAATTACATAAATTATATATATGCTACATGTAATTTTTTGTTTTGTAAATCGAAAAGCTGTCTTAGGTGACAATTGAACAAGGGAAGTAAAATATCTTAATGAATACATCTAATGAGATTTATACTAAACATACATGTGTGGTATTTGTGCCAGAAATTCTTTCTTCATTAACCACTTTATTATGAAATAATTGCCATTGAATGAGGTGATAAAAAATGTCTGTATCTAAACCTGAATGGCATGCAGATCCTGACCTGTGCATGCAGATAGAAGCTGCTGGAATTTATCTTCTGAAGATAAACAGAAAATCACAAAAGCATACATTAAAACTTGCAATGTTTCTGAATACACCTCTTCCTAAGCCAGGGAGAGAAGAGGTGGTGGGGTACAGTCCATGTCGATTAAAGTGACATACATACTACATGTCAAATGTTCTCTCCCCTCTAGCTTTGCACTTATCATGATTTCTTATTGGGGATTTCTTGAAGTTGATATTGCACATTTGTTTCCAACCAATGATGGGGAAGTATCCTTTGGAAATATTTATGCTCCATTAAGGGAAGAATTTGACTACATTTTTTTTTTGGAAATTTCACAGAGAACTATTCACAGAGGATTCAAGTGTGACATTAATGTTTGTTAACTATTTGTCTTGAGTGCTCCGGTTTTTATTCTAGTGACAAGACATATCGATTTTGCTATATCCTTAATATAGAAATGTTTCAAGGAATTAGAAGATGAAATGATGGTATTGGGGAACGGTAAAGGCTCAGTGGATAAAGTACTTGGCATGTGCTGCTTCTCATTATTGGACAAACACCCGGCCAGAAATAGCTTATGGGAGGAAGGGGTTTATTTCAGGTTTACAAAGCCCAGTGAAACACCATCAATGGTGGAAGAATCTGGCTCATTTCCATAGAACCAACCAGAGAGACACCACAAACCAGAGCTCCAAATTGCTCTCCACACATCTTTGGGCTAGACTCCAAGATCTGCCCCCTACCAACATGCCTGTGTAACAGGAATCTGCCTGCTAGGGGCTCAAGTTGCAAGCTCAGTTTTAATAAAACTCCTGAGTCTATGGGGCTATGCTTTCAAACTATCACATTCAAACTACCTGGAGAGATTGTCAGTGGTTAAAGGCACTTGCTTACAAAGCCTGACAGCCATGGTTCTGTTCCCCAATTCCCACTTAAAACCAGATGTACAAAGAGGTGCATGTGTCTAGGCTTTTTTTATTTTTGCAGTGACAGAAGGCCCTGACATGCCCATACACACTCTCTCTTTCTCTCTTTTTTCTTAATATTTTATTTATTCATTTTCAAGCAGAGAGAGAGAGAGAGAGAGAGAGAGAGAGAGAGAGAGAGAGAACACACCAGGGCCACCACCTTGTGGTTCTGGCCCATGTGGGTCCTGGGGAATTGACCCCGGGCCCTAGGCACTGGAAGCAAGTGCCTTAACTACTGAGCCATTTCTCCAGCCCTCTCTCTTTCTCTTAATAAATAAATACATAAAATATTTTTTAAATGAAAAGAGGTAGAGACACTGGAGATTAGGTTGTAAGCTCATACTCCAGCTATCCTGGTAAACTGAGTGGTGAATAAGAAGTGACCTAGCCTCAAAGGAGGCAGAAGTTGAGGATCTGTACATGTAGTTGTCTTTGGGCCTCCATCCGTGCACCCACATTCACACACATGATCATATACACACATCACATTCACACATATGCATTCCGGCCCAAAAGAAAAGAAAATGAAAAAAAATAAATAAATCAAAGAGCTTGAACTTCAATCTAAAGAAGCAAAGGGAAAAAGAAATTCCTCTTTGTGTTCTTTGAAATGTCTCAAGGTGCTTCCTGCTTTGGGCTGGAGGAGCGAGGCGAGGACTGAGGAGCCAACACACTATTCTTGTCTTTGATCGTGGGAGTTATTTCTGTTTGCTTCCTCTACAAAAGCCATCACCCTGACCACATCTTGAGAAGTTCTCCTTTGCAGAACACGTGGATCTGACACACCACCAAGCAAAGGCATCCGGGAGCCTCCGTCTGATCCCCCTTCTCCTCTTCCTCACAGTTATCCTCCTCCTCATCCTCCTCTTCACTGCCCAAAACAGGGTATTGGAATGTTTTCTTTGAAGTACTTCTGGGAAATTACTGTACACACAGCATCATTTGCATAATCATGAACACAGAGCTGCACTAGTTAAAAGCATTAGGCATCTTCTCTTTGAATTTAGATGTTTGATAAATTCATTTTCTTCATGCGAGTGCCCAGAATGAGCCCAAAACACTTGCATGATTTATGCAGATGTATGCATAAGCTCTGCCAACAGGTACTTGTGGGAGAAGTCTGCAGCCTCCATGCATTCCTCCCGCTCCCACCTCCTCCTCACCTTCTGAGGCACACAGAGCTCTGGGTTCTTGATTTTGCATTTGTAGCTCTGCTCATCTCATTATGCTCCTTGCTGATTGCCTGCACCTTTCTTCTTCTCTTGATCCCGTCATTCTAAGTCCTAAATAAAGACCAGCTCATGCAGAATCCCTTCTGTTTCAGGCACTTCATTCTCAGTGTGAACCAAAATTCCTGAAAAGAATCTACACTGAACATCTTCCATGACTGTTGACTGATTAGGACTTTAGTGATTGGGGGAGGAGGTAGATATGGGGTTGTGATCTGGGGTTATCTTAGTGCCATTTAATGACAATCCATTGCCCATCTCTGTGTCTGACCCAACATTCTGTTACGATTAGGTAATCCCCTGGAATATACAAACATACCCCTAGCTTCTACCAACCTAAGAGCAAAGAATGTTGTCAGGATCTGTTTCTGATAGGAGAGATGTCCCCACTTGTCTTTAAGATCCCTGCTTCATGTACACACCGATACATTTTGAAGGCGTTCTGATTTATAACTTTCTTGGTTCTGTGACTATCAAAACTTCGTGCGACTCTTATCTCTCCACCGACATTGACTCTCTACTTTTACAAAGAATCCCTTCCTTATAACTAGTTATGTTCTTTCACCTAGTCGTAGGTAATGGAATATGAGCCTAAGTATTTGGCCTGTCTATATGTATCTAAGAGAGAGGAGAAGCTCATTGTTACTGTACATAAACCCTATGGCTAGAGCAAAAGGAACCTTCTTTGGACCAAAAAAAAAAAAAATGTGACAACCCAACTATCCAGGGTCCTCAGAAAACAACAAACCATGGATAGTGACATGCAGATGTCCATGTTGAAGATTAACTGATGGTGACAAACAAACCAGTTTTTCTTGTTTAGTTATTTGTGTGTCTCAGTTTGTGCTGAATTGAGTGTACACATGGTCATACACATGTGGGTATATTCTGTCACTCCCCACAATGCCCAATATTTTATGTGGGTGCTTGACATCCTCTTGATTCTGTGCCAAGCACACTATCCACTAAGGCATCTCCCCTGACACTATTTTCTTTTTTCAAATCACTAATTATTTAGATGTCTCTGGTTTGTAGATGAACATTATTCTGATGCTTCTATTTCAATCAGTAATGTCCCATAGTCTCAATTTTCCTGGGATGGTTTTGGGCTGCAGTAAAGTCTCATTCCTAGTGACCTTCTTCTTCTGACACCATGAATAATGCTGGTGAATTTCTCTAGAGTCCAAATGTTGGGAGCTACAGAGACGTTATGGAAATGGCATTATGTAAAACAAATTTAAAAATGTGAGTGAGTTAATCAGGACTGGGACTGTCACAGTTTTGTCTAATATTTAAAGGGAGAAACAGGCCTTAATGAGGCGTGTGTGTGTGTGTGTGTGTGTGTGTGTGCGTGCGTGCGTGTGTGTGTGTGTGTGTGTGTGTGTGTGTGTGTCTGTGTTTGGGCAGGAGGCAGGTCATTTGTCTATTATTTCATCGTTACTTACACAAGATGGGAACTTTTCTTTAAAAAAATTGCATCTGGTTGGTGTGTTGTATGTGTGATATATGCAGACGTGCAGCGCCCCATGTATGTATGTGTAGAAGCCCAAGAAGAATGTCAGCTGTCTCCCTCCGTCACTACTCCATGGATTTCCTTAAGATGAAGTCTCTCACTGCTTCTAGAGCTTTCCATTTCATTAGCCAGGGTGATTATCCGGCGTCTGCTTCCTTGTGAACATGTCTGACCTGCCCAGCTGTTAAAATGAGCACTTGGGAACGGAACACGGGTGATCTCGGGGACCTATGCTAGCACAAACCATACTCTTAGAGCCGCTGGGTGAGAAATTTTAACAACTGAAAAGATAATATGGCTTTTAAAGATGAAGGCCAGGAAGTGTACAAATGACACATAAGAAAGGTAACCTGGGTGCCATGACATCTCTTTTCTGCCTGTGTTCTCAAGATCAGCCAGTTGGGTGGATTGAGCGATGATCCTTATATATTCATCAAACAAGTACCTGGATTATCCCAATTTTTCAGAAATGAAACTAAGTTCAGGGAACTCTCTTTAATTACATAACAACTGGCTAAATGGTTAAACTGAATCCCGTCCTGAATTCATTGTTTCCTCTCACAAATGTTGGAGATATTTACTCCAGTTGTATCTGCCATACACGATAATGAACCCTACATATCACAGAACAAGAAAAGAAGTAGAAATGTTTGTCTCCTTAGAGCTCAGTAAAGGGACTCGGGTTCCCAGGGTGGTTTTAGTTGTAAAATATCACTGTGGAAGGAAGGAAAATGCTCTAGTATTTAGTTTTATGGAAAGGGGCTGAGACAGCTTTGTCTGTTTGAATGAATTCTGCCTCTGAAGTTTTCTCTTCCAAAGACTTGTGTTTTACTCAACTTCAGCAGGGAAAGGGTATGTCATGCTTTGAACAGGTTGGCTTTATTGGAGCTCTCTCAGTGAGAACTGGAGGTCCAGAGGGGTTACACACTTTTCATATGGCCAGATGGTGCTCTTTGTATTTCTGTAATGAGGTTTTTAAAGAACAGGGGTTTCCTCACCCCCACCCTGGCCTGTGACTACCAACTTTTCTATTTTTGTCCATTTAATCAATCCAAAATGAAGAAAACAGACTCAGAGAGAGTTAAATGATTAATTGTGAGGTTTATTTAGGGACAATTAGTATCCAGGAAAAGACTGGAATGAACGCGTGGACATACATACACACACACACACACACACACACACAGAGAGAGAGAGAGAGAGAGAGAGAGAGAGAGAGAGAGAGAGAGAGAGAGAGAGAGAGAGAGAAAATGCAGGATGTTAAAAGCCATGTAGGAGACTATGGAGTACAAACCTGCTGCCCGCTCACATGGAGACAGGACCAGAGAGCATGGAAGTGGAGGAGGGAATTCAAGAAAATAAGAGGAAAGAAATTCTCCTTCTCCCATCTGAGAAGAACACACCCAAACACTGCAGTGGATCATAAGAGTGTAAAAGAACACACAGACACACAGGTGTGGGTGCTGGGTCAGTAAGCCTTTGGTCTTCACATTAGGAAAAAAATTAAAAAAGCTAAGAGATCCATTAGCAGAGATCCCATAGCTTAGAAGAGAGTAACAAAACAAAAAGGAAGAAATTTTCCTAGCCAGGTCTGAATGGGGGAAGGGCTGACCGGAACAGAGACTCCCCCTCTCCTAGGCTAAGGTGTCAGACCCCTTACCCACGTGTCCATCCTCTCTTACAGTCCATCAGGATGGAATTTACAGGCAGGGTCAAGTGGGTAAATTGTATGGATTCCAGGGCCTGATCCAAGAGGAGCCAGCTTACCTAGTTAAGAAGAGGGTGCTGTCCCTGAGGGATGAGGCTGGGTGAGACACTGAAACTCTATATTTTGGTTTTGCTAAAACAGATGTGGTGACATCGCTTTGTTCAGTCTCTTCAGGACTTTCCCTTTAGCTGGCTGGACCTATTCAAAAAAACAAACAAACAAAACTACCTTCCTCCTATTTCTCTTTCATTCAGCAGTTTGTGTGTAGCTCTGGAAATGAATTCTACTTAGGTTATTTCTTAGGTTATGCATCAGACTGTGAAACAGAAGATTCCTAACAGAAAACTTTGGGTAGGGTAGAGAAGATGAGGAGACCACAGCATGGCCTCTCTTCCAGTGACAGTGTTGTGGGTGGGCTTCCCTTCTAGAAAGTGTGGTGTGTTTTCAGTGTTCTGAAATACTGGTTCACTCAGCCCTGGGGAGGGATTTGGAGTAGACAGAGACCTCTGGACTCTCATCCGTGTCCTTCAATGTCCTAGGTACCACGTGAATAGAATATCTGCTAGTTACCCTGTGGCATCGTGGGAAGCCCTAAGCCTAGGGTTCTTGCTACATCAAGGAGCTCGTACACTGGGGACTATGGAATTCTGTGAGCTAGAGTCTGGGTTGTGGAATATTTCTGTAGTCTTCTCTGTACATAACAAGGCACATCCTATGGAAATAAACAGGATGACCATGTGAGTCCATTTTGAAGAATAAAGCAGAACACAATTAGTGATCCTGGGAAAAGGAAAATCTGGCCCATCCCAGGAAAAACAGATCACACGTCCATATTTTCAAAGCAGGCATATTTCATCCCTCCCCTTAGAACTATCATCCTAGGCAGAGGTGTCCTAAAGGATGGAGATACTGGGAGACATTTTCTGGCATGAAATACGATTGCACACATTCTGTGTCAGAATCTTCTTCTCTTTTATGCAAGGATTTCATGATGTTTCTTTCCAAAGGCCTTGCAGCTCTGGGACTTGTATTCAGGGGTCACCACCATGGATTTTGAATAGATCTTGGAAGTATAGTAAAGCACACTGACCAAGTTAGACAAAGAAAGGGAAGTGGAACTGGTGTGTATCTTGCAAATGGCTTTTCAAATGTTCCCCCAGTGTTTTAGGCAAAGGAACATCCAAGGTATGGATATGTCCACAGAGACCTTCAAACACTCCTCTGTGACTTTGAATTCCAAGTGAATCCAAGCAAATGAGAAGTTATAGTTCTTTCCTTGTATGGGTGGCTTGTGTATATATGCATGTTCAGATGTGTGGGGTGCACATGCATGTGTGGGTATATGTGTTTGCATGTGGAAACCAGAGATAGACACTGGTCTTCTCCACCTCATTGACTGAGGCCTCTCACTTGAATGTAGAGCACACAGATTCTTATAGTCTAGCTGGAAAGCTTGCTCCAGGACTCACCTGATTCGCCTTTCTAGTTCTGGGATAATAGGCATGTACCACCAACCCAGACCAGTATTTAGGTGGGTGTTAGGGTTCCTAACTCCAGTCTTCCTGTGTGCATATCAAACATTTTATCCACTGAGGCAGTTTCCTAACCCTGAAAAGACATAGTGCAACTTAATGAAAATTCAAGGTTAAACAGCTGAATCGATTTACCCAGGAAATCTATTTGGCAAGCAGCAGAAATACCTAATGCTGCTGGAGAGAGGAAAGAGATTCAATGAAGATATTTTTCCAGCCTCAAAGGACATAAGCAAGATACTAAAAGGCTACCTTGGGCTGAAGAGATGGCTCAGCGATTAAGGCACTTGCCTCCAGTGCCTAAGGCCCTGGGTTCAATTCCCCCAGGACCCACATAAGCCAGACCCACAAGGTGGTGGCCCTGGTGTTCTCTCTCTCTCTCTCTCTCTCTCTCTCTCTCTCTCTCTCTCTCTCTCTCTCTCTCTCTCTTTTCTTGAAAATAAATAAAAAATAAAAATAAATAAATAAAATAAAAGGCTACCTTGACTAGCCATAGGGTTCCACCTTGCTAGAGTAGTGTTGGAGATTTGAGTTCCTGGCTGAAACATTCCTCTGAGTCCTTTGAAATGTAATATCTTACGCCCTCTGGTGGATCCTACATTTAAAAAAATAGGTAAAGAAGGGATGAGAAAGATCACAAAATGTCAAATACAAGAACAATTAGGGTCCCAAGTACCACTAACTGATCTATGGGGTAGCCTTTAGTTTAAAGATTTCATCCTTGAACACGAAAGGAAAATATCCATGGCACTGATTTCTGGGAAGTCTCGTCTCCAGTTTTTTTCTCCATCACTTTCCAGGAACTTCCTTGTTATGTTTTTGTCATCAAAATATTCCAAGATTCCCAAGACTGTGGTTTTGTTGGGGATGGCTCCGAAGTCCTACCAGTTCTCAGTATGTTGATCGAAAAGCCTGTTGTGACTTGAAGGGGGTGTCTTCAAGAAATTTCAAACCACACAATGACTTTAAAGAGTGGTTATACAATAGTACCTTGAATGATGCCTGGCCAGGGTTTAACAAACTTGTCTGCTTCTCTTAGTGTTGTGTCTGGGAGACAGAAAAAGAGACTTGCCATCATCAAGTCAAACTATCATTACATTGTTTCAAGAGCCCATGTTTGTGAATGACACCCACCAGCAAAGGAATGGGATAATGTAACAAAAGATAAATGGGTTTTCAGCAAGAATCTAGGTTTCACATAATTCAGCTATGATTCAATATATTATAAACATTAACTGGAAAGAAGGAAGGAGAGGGAAACAGAGGAGAGGCAAGGGAAGGCAAGGTAAAAGAAGAGAAGGAAACAAAAGGAAGGGAAAGAGAAGGGAGGAGAGAGGAGAAGGAAAGGAAGGGAAGGGAAGGGGAAAAAAGGCAAGGGAAGCTGGGGAAGCCAAAAGAAGGCAAGAGAAAGGAGAGTGAAGAGAAAGAGGGGACGAAGAAAGGGATATTAGAAAATTCATAGGTTTGGGTTGGAGAGATGGCTCAGCAGTTAAGGCACTCGCCTCCAGTGCCTAAGGCCCCGGGGGTTCAATTCCCCAGGACCCACATATGCCAGACCCACAAAGTGGTGGTCCTGGTGTGCTCTCTCTCTCTCTCTCTCTCTCTCTCTCTCTCTCTCTCTCTCTCTCTCTCTCTGCTTGAGAATTAATAAATGAAATATTTAAAAAAAATAAAATTCCTAGATTTTTGACAAAATAAATATTTACACTATCTTTTGTCATATGTAATCATATATATTAAATCATATATATATACACTAAATTTACATACTATACAGAGAGAGCTATAATATCTGTGTAAGATCTACATCATGAAATTACATGATATATGTTTCGTAGCTGTGAATAAATTATTAAAAACATGTTCTATACTTTGTGCATTGGTTTTTCTAAAATGGGATGTCTGTCAAGTCCTATGGTCTTCCCGATTTTAGGTGGAGATCTGGCCAAGTGGGCTTGATCCCGATTATATTAAAAGAAAGCAAAAAGCATCTTCAAACTTTTAAAACGCTTTAAGAATTTTTTTTCTAAAATTATTTATTCATTTATTTATTTACAAGGAGATACAGAATGGGGGTGACACTGCAAAAGAAATCCATAGGTATGTGTCACTGTGTGGGTTCTGGGGAATCAGATCCGGGCCATCAGGCTGTACCAGTAAGTGTCTTTAACCACTGAGTCATCTCTCCAACCACTTGTTCAAACTTTTTAAATAAGAAACTCTTTTTCCCTCAAAGCCTGTAATGGCATTCAGTTTAATGCTCATCCTACAGGAATATGTTTGTCTTATAAGTCAAATTTAATAGAAACTTGGTGGAATCCCTCTAGTAATCTAAAATGCCTTTGAAATGTGACTTGTAACTCTTGTCATTTTCCACTTGAAAATGGGAAATCTAAAATTAAATTCTGAGAAAGTTTTTCACGCAATTGTAAGTTCCTGTTGTGGGGTTGCCTTTCACCTTTCTGAGTGCAGCAATTGGATGTCTTACAGAAAGGGGCTTATACCTATTCTACAATTTACCAGGGAAACCTTTGATTTTAACATTTCAGGGTTGGTCATACTTTATTCTACTTGGATGTCAATTTATCTGCCCATTGTATTTAAATACTCGTTAAGAAGGGATCTCTGGGGCTGGAGAGATGGTTCAGCGGTTAAGGCACTTGCCTCCAGTGCCTGGGTTCAATTCCCCAGGACCCACATAAGCCAGACCCACAAGGTGATGACCCTGGTGTGCTCTCTCTCTCTCTCTCTCTCTCTCTCTCTCTCTCTCTCTCTCTCTCTCTCTGCTTGAAAATGAATAAATAAAATATTTACAAAAAGAAGGGATCTCTGGGACACTAAATTTTGTTGACTTAACAAAAAGAAGGTATAAAAAGAAGGAAGGAACCAGGGGAGGAAAAAGAGAGGGAAGAGAGTGAAGGAAGGGGGGAAAGGATAAAAGAAAAGATATATAGAAGATTCATTGGTGTCTAGTAAAATAAATATTTTTATACTTTCTCACACTTCACAGGCACAAAGACCTTGGAAAATACTTAATTTACAGTAAATAACTGAACTCTTTGCTCCTAAGCAGGATATAAATATTCCGAATAAATTAAAAATAGAAGAGGCATTATATATAGGTATTAATAGTTTAAACATCACACTTTGATTGACAAGCTTTCAACCCTTGCTGGTTCATCTATGCCAAGTATTCAGGAAGTGATTCTCCCCACTTTCCTAATTAACAATTCTCTCAATTAGTCTGTCACGTTGTTTTTCTCCTTGCCTCTCTTGCACACATTATACTTATAGTTCATTTAATGGAATTTTATGTAATTTACTCATCATACATTCCTTTATACATTACCTTAAATCATGTGGGGTTAGAAGTGTTATCCATGCTAGTTTACTAAGCATATGACCTGGATTGTGTTTAAATAGTTCTTCTGTCATATATGAATCTCAATATTCAAACTAATTGATTATTTTAAATCAAGTTACATGGCCTCCCTGTAGCTAACAATGTTATACTATCAGATACTTATTCAATAAAAGTATGTGCTTGAATGGTTCATTGCTTAAGGTGGCTGATTTGGAATTCTTTTGAACTTATGAATACATTGAAATAGATGATTGATTTTCATCCTATAGAACTAAAATTAATGATTATGAAATGAAAAATAAACAAAGCCAACCTGAATTCATCAATAATAGAATGGATAGATGCAGTGTGGTAGTGTACACTCTACACAGTCATACACTGTGATGGAACCAAGTGATTTAAGAATACATAGAGTGACAGTTGAATTTCAATAAACACTGCACATTATGAGTAAACCACTCTGTGATCCATTACTGAAAGCACCAAATATTCCAATTTACACTTTGCCTTTTAGGAGAAGAGAAAACAGGAATGGATTCTATCTAAGGTATGTTCTTAGATGTCATATATAATTTAGATTGAGATATTTAAAAAGATGGCATCTGAACATTGTGGAAGAGGCAGTTGAAAGAACAGAAAAGCCAAAAATAAAGGGGGGAAGAGTGCTTTGCAATGATATGTTCCAGACACAATATATGTTGGATTATGCACTTCTCTCTCTGTGTGAATGTGTATACAAATTATAGTGTGAGTTTAAATAGGTGGTCCATTTACCAATTAATGAATGAAGAAAACATAGCATATTTTAAGTAATCATTATATCTTAATAATTAATATATTATTAATATATCAATAATTAATATGATAATAAGGGTATATATATATGATTTACCGAGCACATATATTACACATAGGCTAGCTACCCCTAACGCTAAAAGTAAATCAAAATGCACTCTGCACTCAGAAGAGTAGTAAATCTATTGTGAGAGAAGCTGATACCACAGCTACCCTGGCGACTTCTGAGGTGAGTTTAAATCACCAGGGGCTTCAGTTCTCTAGTTTCTCAAGAACAGGTAGAGTTGGTTCATGGTCTTCATTTATATCCTCTGGTCCTATCTGTCTGAGTGTGAGACCTATTTGAACACTTTTATGGAATAAGTTAGCTTTTATATCCCCTTTAAAGAAGAGCTGACAAAGGAAACACCCATCTTTCAACTTATCTATCCCACAGGTTTCTTACACTATCCTAAAGAGAAAGGCCAGTTGATAGAGACACTCTTAGAAAGTTAATATATGTTTAAAATGGTTATGCATTGTCATGATCACATCTGTGCTCTTCTCCAAGATGATTTTACAAATTCATGTATAGGTATGCATATATATATATATATATATAGTGTGTGTGTGTGTGTGTTAGCAACAACACAATCACAACACAGAATGCTCCTACCTTGGACACCTTTTGGTTAATCTTCCTACCTCGAGGCATCACGGCTTGACTTTCTCTCACCACAGATGGACATTTATTATTACAGAATTGCATAGAATTGGGTATAAATAGGCCTATTTGATCTAATACTCCTCACATTCAATGTAATCTTTATCAGCTGTGTACTACTGATTTTAATCGCTGCTTTGATAAAATCCCTGAGTAGAAGCTGCTTGAGGGAAGGCTTCATGTGAACTTGCTGCTCCATGTTCCAGACCATCTTGGCTGAGAAAGAATGATGTCAGGAGCTTGAGGTAATGGGACACATTCAGCCCACAGGGAGGAAGCAGAGAGTGATGAACGCTGCTTGTAGTCTCATCTGGGACCCCAGCCCCTAGCCTGGTACTGCCCACAGTTAAGAGTGGATCCTCCTACCTCAATTAACCTAGTCTGGAAAATTCCTTCAGAGACATTCCCAGAAATTTATGTCCATGGTGGTTCTAAATCCTGGCCGGTTTGACAACCAGAGATTAACCATGTCAAATTGTTTCTGTACTTTAAAATTTTTTTTCTTTTTGGCTGCTTTGTCTTCCTTTGTGGGCTTATATCACCATTCATATTTTCCATTCATCTGTTGATGGACATTTGGGCTGCTTCTGATAGTTGGTTATTATGAATAATGCTGCTGTAAATAATCTTGTACAAGTCTTTTGAGGACACATTTTTTTCCTTTCTCCAGGATAAATGACTATGAATGAAATTGTTGGGTCACAGATTAATATGTTTTTAAAATAAAACTTTTTTGTGTGTTAGAGTAAACATGAGCCTCAAAGAAGAATCTTCTTGAATTCTATGAGTGTAAATAAGCTACTTCAATATTTAGACTTTTTTCTTCCCTTCCCTTTCTTATTTATCTATTTATTTTCATATTTATTTCTTTGGCTGGAGATCTTCCTACCCTTTGAGAATTTGGAATTGTCCTCCTCTTTGCCTGAGGACATATAGATGCTGCATTCATTTTATTTTTCAGTAAATGTCAGAAACTTCCAAAATTAAGAATTATGCACTCAGGGTGAAATTTCATGTGGTTCAAGTTGCTGTTACCAAGTTATAAGATCATGGCTTAAAACAGTAACTAAACAAGGAGAGAGAGAGAGAGAGAGAGAGAGAGAGAGAGAGAGAGAGAGAGAGAGAGAGAGAGAGAGAGATTTTTTTCATAATATGGCAACAAAATCCATTTGAGTGCAAATTAACATGCTAACTGCTAAGAACACACACATTTTTTTCTAATAAGAAATATTACCTAGAAATCCAATACTAGGATACTAAATGAATTATTATAAAATACAGTTTTCTCATGCACCCTGATGGGTCTATGCACCATGGACTCTTCCACATTCTGCTTTACATACGTTTATATATTCCCCTAGAGACTCCTTTAAATCAATTCTTAAAACCATTGCTTTAGGTGTGCATGTGTGATTGTGTGTGTGTTTCTGTGTGTGTGTGTGTGTGTGTGTGTGTCGCAGATAGACACCACTTGATCTCTCCATCACTTGATCTCTCATTGAACCTAGAACTGGATCAGTGTTTCGGCTAGCCTAGTTTGCCCGCACACCCTGGGCATGCCACTGTCTCTTGTTTCTCAGCCTTGGGACTACAGGCACACACCAGGATGTCTGTCTTTTTGTGAGTGCAAGGGATTCAGATTCAGGTTCCTATGACTGCATGGCAAGTACTTTACTCGCAGAGTGATCCCGCCACACTAAACACACTTTAAGAGCATGTTAGAGATTCTTACTCTCAAAGGAGTTTAATGACACGTGAATCCCTCTAGACCAGTGATCCTCAGCATCCAGTGAACATTCATATTACCTAAGGAGTTATCAAAATCATCACGCCACTGACACACCTGAGACCCTTTGAGTAACCATCTCTGGACATGGATAGGAGAAATCAACACCTATCAAATCTTTCTGGGTGCTCACAGAAGTAGTTCAAGGTTAAGAATAACAAGTCTTTTCTGTGCTAAATTTTACAGAGCAGAGCACTCCATGGCCTGTGTTGAAGGTCTTCTGTTGTACATCACCGTCAATCTGGAAACATTGGACATGATTAAGCCAATATTTATCTACTTTGTACAAAGACATGGGCAGTAAGTAGAACTCTCTGGAGCATACACCTTACTCATTTTCCTTGTTCTCATAACTTTGTAGAAATCATACATCTTTAACCTTTGAGTTGAAATTTCCTTTAATTTTCTAATCTATCTAGTGAAGCCATGTTTATCCAAAGCTTTCTAGGTAGTGCCTGAATTTCTGAATTCTATGTGTTGATTTGAAAAAAAATTCCTTGAATCAAAGAAATAGAACCTCCCATCCAAGTACTAAGCAGGCCCAACCCTGCTTAGTTTCTGAGATCAGAGGAGATCGGGCGTATTCAGGGTGTACAGAGGCAGAGGTAGGAGGATTGCCATGAATTCAAGGCCACCCTAGACTACATAGTGAATTGCAGGTCAGCCTGGGCTAGAGTGAGACCCTACCTTGAAAAAAAAAAACAAACAAACAAACAAACAAAAAAAAAACCCAAAGAAATAGAACCTGATAAGCATGTCTCACAAAAGTTCACTGCGTTTTAAGCAAGCTTAAGGAATGAGATTTCTGCTTCCAGAATTCATTGTGATGAGTCATTATGATGTTACAATCAACTTTCCTAGCACGTGGGTGAGGGCCTCGGCTATTAAAATGTATTAACTAGGCAATGTTTCAGAAATGCACTTATTGCAGAAAGCAAAATTCACTCTTTTGGAAGATTTATTAGAATTTTCTGTTAGCATTTATGAAATATCAGACAAAGATGACTTCTGTCCATTGCAGGATTTTAGTTTTAGTGCTAATTCTTAGTTTTAAAACTGGTCCATTTTGGTCATAAAATAATTCATTCAGAGCTGGTGAGATGGCTAAGTGGTTAAGGTGCTTGCATGCAATGCCTAAACTAGGGTTCGATTCCCCAGGATCCACATAAATCCAGATGTACAAAGTGGTGCATGCATTTGGAATTCATTTGCAGTGGCTAGAGGCCCTGGTACACCCATTCATTCATTCATTCTCTCTCTCTCTCTCTCAAATCATTAAAATATATTTTAAAAAAATAATACTTCACTGACAAAGCAATTGAAGGCATTTTCTGATTTCTCATTTGTTAAATGCATCATGTCCTGCCTACCAAGCTCCCTGCTTCACACTTAGGCAGACTGGGCTCTTCAGTGAAACCCCACAGCATGGCTGAGTCTATGTAGGCAAATGTATGGATTAATTTGAACCACCCAATACCAACATATTAACCACTTACGCTTCCCTTTCACAAAGAATAGCATTTGATATCCAGGAAATGTATCCACCTTGTAACACTGATAGAGTTCTACCTGGAGGTAACTGAATTTAAGATGCCATTTGAGGTATGCTGTAACTTCATTTCACTATGAACCTAAAAAATTACGAGACTCTACAAAACACATTTCCCCCTTCTCTTCAAGTAAAGGTTATTCAATCACCGAGCCAAGACAGCCATAAGACAACACTGTGAATGGTGCCTCTCCTAGTTAAAAGCATGTTAAAACCTGAAATAAATATTCCTTGAAGCCTGAAGTCCCAAACATGCATAAAGACTTTGATGTATAAGTGAAGGAACATTTGGTTTGGCATAGGGTATGTCATCTTTGAGACACCCTGGACTTGTCCTCCATCGGGGTCCACCTGCCAATCTTGTCTCTCTGGAAATTCACAGGTCACAGCCTTTGCTACGTGTCCTGCAGGCCCTGTCCATCTTCCAAGATGCTGGCCTCCTGCCAACCCTTCTCGCGCTCTTAACACAAACTAAAATTGGCATTTGCTTGGCTGGGAGTCAGTTAATTTTATTGCTACCTTTTCCAGTGGCCTTACCCATCTGATGTCTGGACAGTTGGCAAATGAAGAGAGAGGCTCTGATATGTCACATGAAATGTGCAGGGTGAATATTTTCCTCTAGGAAAAAGTGAAAGTGAAATCCCATCCCGGCCCACCCTCTTTCCAAAACAATAAACATTTCCTGGCTTCCAGGACTCCCTAATCATTTAAATCAGTCCAGCTGTCATGGAATGAGCAGCTGAACTTCTTGCTTGCCTGAGCCATCTGTTCTTCCATTTACTTTTTAGCATTAAGAGTGATTAGCTGTTTGCAAGGAGAGACGGATCTATTGGGCAAAATGTTAGGGTACTATCACATATCAATATATAATCCAGAGCTGCTGAAAGGACTGTTTTGTGTGTGTGTGTGTGTGTGTGTGTGTGTGTGTGTGTGTGTGTGTGTGTGTCCCAATGTTAAATCCTAACTGGAAAAAGGTGCTTTTAATAAATGCATAAGTAATATGGAGGTAAAAGTGTCTCTAAGTCTGTGATTTTAAGTCATAGCTGTAAATTAAATATATTCTTAGAAGAGCCCCCATTGTTTTTATTTTTTCTATTTTCTGATACACAGTTTATGTTGTTTTCATCTGTGTATAGGGAGTCAAGAAATGAAATGCAGATTAGGAGAAAACTGAACTGAGAGCTTTTCATAGACAGACAACCCTCCCTACAACCTCTCCCCAAGAATAAGGAAAGCTATAATCCCAAATAGAAGTTTCATTTCACAATGAGCATGATGTGTAAGAGGTTGATTCATCAGCCGGGGAAAGCAGTGTGTAATATGTAGTGATGCTCATAAGAATGACTAACATGTATTGACCTTTTAGTCAGGGCGAAGCAGATTCTGTTACTTATATACATTGCCTGTGTAATAAAAGATTATAATTATAACACTCTAGCCTGGGCTTCTCAGTCAATAACTGGTGCATAATCTTCAATGATAGGTGACAGTTTTTAAAAAGCTGAGCAATCTACTTCCAATGGAAAAACGACAGGGGTAGGCAGAGGTCCTGAATCTTGTGAGATCACATGAAGGAAATATCAGGGATTTCATTGCAGTCAACGTTGGTGATGTCCAGATCATAGCCCCATTCTCCTTAATCCAATAAGAGCTTTGGATCTCCCAGGAGCCCCATCAACTTCAAACACATCTGACATGTGTAAATCTGCCTCATCATTTTATTTTGGAAAGTGTTGCCCTGACACTGACCCAAGTGACCACAGTTCATTTCTAAAAATGACCTCCAGAGCTCTCTATAAGTAGATAAAGGCAAAATACATAAACTAGGTCTTTCAAACACCTTAGAATATTTTCCTACACTTCTGGATTTTCATGCTAAAACTGAGAACATTGAACAACGACAAAAGCTTATAAGGATTTTCTTGATGTATCGGGGAAACATTACTTGAAATTTACATGGTTCATTCAGGATGGGCAGTGGAGACTTAATTTACATCCATTTATAGAAGTGTAAATCCAAAACACTTGATGTTTTGGGCATGAGATAATAAAATAAAATTTCATCTGGTCATTAATAATGTTAGCTCTTTAGCCACATAAATCAGCATTTCTTTAGTACAGGATACTTTCATAGTCTTCAAATTAATCTATGCATATGAATAATAATGGAAATATTCTAAACACACACATATATAGATAGATAGATGGAAGCTGAAGGTTTTGATAAGGGGAGACCAGAATAGCTAAATCAAGAATATTTCAGGGGTTGGAATGAGGAAAGGTACTTTCATACAAAGACTGATGGCCTGGGTTTGATTCACCAGTACTCACATAAAGCCAGATTTACAATTGGTACATGAATCTGCATCTTATTTCCAGTTTCAGGAGTCCCTGCATGGCCATATTCTCTCTCTCTTTCTCTCTTAAATAAATAAAAATATATTAAAAAGAATATTTTAGAGACTGGTCACATAAGTATTCAGAAAAGTAAATGTGCTAGACATACATTTTATATATATATATAACCAAGTCCATGATAGAATAATTATCTCAAATACTATTAGATAACCCTAGCCGCAAAGACAGGAACACATAGCAGAATAAAATGAATGACTAGGGTCAAGGTAAGTAGCATCAGTTTTGCAAAAAAATAAAAACGAAAGGCAGGAAGAAAAGAAAGAAAGAAATAACGGTCTCCCGGATATGCACCTATGTGTATCATAATTTTTTTAATTGCTACAGGGAACAAACGTGGAGTCAGAAGCCAATTAAGGAAAAGAACTAGGTTTAACTTGCTTCACAATTCCTTCTGGTAGAATCCATCTTGGTAGGAAAGGCCTGAGTTGGAAGCCTGTATTCATCAGGGTTCTCTAGAGGAACAAATCCAACAGAATGAATTGAAGTAAAAAGGGTGATTTATTGGATTAGCTCACAGCAGTCCCACAATAGCTCTTGTCTACAAACCCAAGATTGAAGGAACCAGCAGCCAAAATGGCTGGAGGCTTCTGCAGTCCCAATCCAGCACTGAAGGCCTAAAAGCTACCTGGGGAGCTGCTGCTCTTCAGCCCAGGCTGGAAGGCTGAGGAAACTTTATTCTAAGAGGCAGGCAGGTAGGCAGGAAGAGAGAGAGAGAGAGAGACAGAGAGAGACAGAGACAGAGACAGAGAGACAGAGACAGAGAGAGACACAGAGAGAGAGAGAGAGAGAGAGAGTCCCTTCCTCTTTATGCAGCTTTAGGGTGGGGATCTTGAAACACTTTTCCAGACTTGCTGACTTCCTGAGTCTCCGGAATTTCCTTCCTGCACTGCCCTTCCAGGAAGGGATGTTCATTTCTAGCTTCTCTGAGCTTCCTTACATTCTGCCTCCAAATAAGGTGCCTTCCTGTGAATATCCTTAGAGACCCACCCAAGATGAGTAAACAGGTCAAGTTGACAACAAAACTTAACTATCACAAAGCCATAATCACCCCAGCAAATAAGAAGCAGAGGCTGGACTATAAAACCTCCAGATCTACCCCTAGGAACTCCCTTCCTCCAGCAGGTTTCTACTTCCTAAAGATTCCACAATGATCCCTAACAGTGCACCTAGTTGAGGACTAAGTATTCAAACACATGAGCTTTTTGTGGGCATTTTACATTTAAACCACCATATTATAAAACTAGGATTACTGTTTGTCTTCTAAATCAGCCCTGAAGCATAAAACCTGTGTGATCTGAGTGTGGATAAGGGTGAGGGGCAGGGGCTTCCTATAATTTCAGATTATTTTTAGATCCTTCTTACTGTGTACCTAGAGAAAATCCTTTTAGTTTACCTAGTCTAGATATTTTTGTAAATATTTTATTTATTTATTTTAAAGCAGAGAAATACAGAGAGAGACAAGAGAGAGAGCACCAGGGGCATATGTGGATGCTGGGGAATTGAACCCGGGCCTTAGGCACTAGAGGCAAGTGCCTTAACCGCTGAGCCATCTCTCCAGCCCCTAATATATGCTTTTGAAATGTCTTCAGAGAGCTAAAATGAATCGCTGGAGACGTACTGGGTGTTAGAAAAACTCAGTAATAAAGGTGAGTAAAATATCTTTAACTAGGGCTGGAGAGATGGCTCAGCGGTTAAGGCACTTGCCCCTAGTGCCTAAGGCCCTGGGTTCAATTCCCCAGGACCCACATAAGACAGACCCACAAGGTGGTGGCCCTGGTGCTCTCTCTCTCTCTCTCTCTCTCTCTCTCTCTCTCTCTCTCTCTCTCTCTCTGCTTGAAAATGAATATATATATATATATATATATATATATATATATATATATATATATATATCTTTAACTATAGCTGATTTTTATTGGAGTATATCTCGGTGCAAGTTCATCTGTGCTTAGGCTAATCTGAGCTTTATCATAAATAACAGTGGATTGACTTTTGTTAAATCTCTTAAATTCAGTTATTGATTTGCACGTGTTTTTGCACTTGTGAGTACCCGATTCTCTAGTTGCTGCAAACAAACACCAGATACATGCTCCACTTTTTGTTTCTGGTTTGACATGGGTTTCTGTGAGTTGAACCCAGAGCAACAGGCTTTGTAAGCAAGCATCTTACCTTTAACCACTGAGCGATCTTCTGAGCCCCAGGGTGAACTTTTTGAAATTTGACTCTGACATTTCAGAAGGGAATATTCTCCAGTGAATGAATCACAGGAGGAAGCATTTGAAAGTTATCTACCTTGTTTTGGAAAATGATATCTCATCCAGTGATGTCAAAAAGGTTTGTAAAGGGCTCAGACTTCTAAGGAAGCAGTGGGGAAAAAAATGTGTGTTTTTTTTCTTATCTCTGCTGAGCTCACCTTTCTTGAATTCTGTTCTAGAAAGAGGCTTTTTACCAACAAACAAACAAAACAGTGAAATGGACATGATAAATTCTAAACAGATCATTTAAAAAAAAATTCACAATTCTTCAATAAAGCACTTGACTTAAATATGCTATCTCTCTCTCTCTCTCTCTCTCTCTCTCTCTCTCTCTCTCTCTCTCTCTCTCTCTCTGTGTGTGTGTGTGTGTGTGTGTGTTTTGATACATTTAATGGAAATTCTACTTCCCAGAGCTGCATACAGACTACATTGGACATTATAATTACACAGCACTGCCATAGAGAGCCATGAGGAGTGAGTGTCCTTAAACCCTGTTGACCTGCTGATAAAACAGGCAGAGTGGATTAATTTCCTCCAAGGCTGCTTCTTTTAGCTGTCCCCACTCCATGGTCAAACAGATGCTCTCATTCCAAATTGGAGAGCAGGCACACCACATTCAGATACCTTTTCAGCAGAGTTTTACTTCCAATGCAAGCATTTTTCCTAGAATATCCTGCTTGCAAAAATTAAATGAAGGTTCACTTAATTATACAATTACTGGAAAGTGGTCATTCATTTAATACACTTGAAGAAGCTGATACTTTGAAGACAAGAACAGCATCTAGTTCGTGGAAAAAGATAGACACTTGATTAAACCACCAATAAATTGAGCATTTGACTAGGTAGCATTATCAACATAATTCATGTATGAAAGAAAGAAACTAATGCATTCCATACTGAAAGTACTATTTTTTTTCATGTACAAGGGTCATGTTTTTCTGTTTTAGTCACAAAAGCTTTGATTATTTTAATTTTTAAATTAATTTTTCAAGTTCATCCACTCTAGTCCAAGAATTCAGATTTTAACCAAGCATGCTACCTCTTGGCAAATCATTCAGTTAAGATGTCTCGTTGATTTTGCAAAATGAAAAGAATGGAAAATAGAGAATTTTGACAATTTTTTCAACCTCAATTTTATGATAGAATTTTCATAGTCTATAAGATAACACAATTAAGAGGAACAGTGTATTCTGAAATGTTAGTAGTAGACCTTGGTATTTACTTATTGTGAGAATGAGAGAGAGAGAGAGAGAGAGAAAGAGAGAGAGAGAGAGAGAGAGAGAGAGAGAGAGAGAGAGAGAGAATGGGCACCCTAGGGCCTCTTGATATTGCAAAGGAATATAACCCAAGTCAGCAGGCTTTGGAACCAAGCACCAATCTTGGTCTTGATAACAAATGTGTCTAAAAGTTCACAGTATTTTGAAAAGGCATTCACATTCATGGAGGGTTAGTGTGTTTTAAAAAAATCCATCTCAGGCCATATATGTCTTGGAAGAGAAAGCCAGTAGCATTTAGACATTTTGAAAAGTTGAAAATACACCACATGTAGAGTCTAGTACAATTCCTTGGAGGGAGGTATTTCTTTATATTACTCAAAATTAAACTCATTCTATTAGAAAAAAACTTAAACATGCATAAATTCTTCTAAATCATTATTTAAAAAATTTAAAAATATTTTATTTATTTGACAGACAAACAGGGAGAGAGAGAGAGAGGGAATGGATAGAGAGAGAATGGGAGCACCAGCGCCTCCAGCCACTGCAAATGAACACCAGATGCATATGTCACCCTGTGCATTTGGCTATATATGGGTACTGGAGAATTGAACCCAGGTCCTTAGGCTTTGCTGGCAAGTGCAAACCACTGAGCAATCTCTTAGCCCTCATTTTTGCTTTTGTTTAGTTATTTATTTTCTTATTATGTCTGCTTTACCTTTCAAGGAAGAAGAAATGCATCTGCTCTTGAAATTCAGTGGTGAAATTCTCTGTGCATTATTTAGAGCTATTGTCTGTGTCTGTATGTATGTGTGTTGGGGGTATGTGTGTGTGTGTTTTCAAGTGTACATGCATGTATTGGAAACCATAGAAAACGTAAAGAATTATTTTACATCTCAAACAGCTTTTTATTTCAAAAATTTCATGTAATCTAGCATGCCCTAATTAGGGCTTTCTAGAACAAAATAATGAAGCTATTATAATATCTATGGCTATCGTCTTTCTATTATGATATCAAACCAATCTTTGAACAAAACAGTCTAATTAAGAGCATGATAACTGGAAAATGAGCTCTGTCAATTATGATGTTCCCTGTGTCTTCTTTTCCATTACATTATACATTTTGTTTATAATCAACAAATTAAAAGATGAATTGTGGGCTGGGAAGGTATCTGAGTTAGTGAAGAGCTTGCCTCACAAGCATGAGGGCCTGAGTTTGAACCCTATGAGTCATATAAAAATGCCACGTGGGGACGTGCTCATCTTAATCCAAGTGCTGGGGAAGCATGTGCACATGCATGCACATGTTTTCTCTCTCTCTCTCTCTCTCTCTCTCTCTCTCTCTCTCTCTCTCTCTCCTCTCTCTCTCGTACTCGCACTCACACACATGTGCACATGCACACACATGTTCTCATACTCTCAGACACATAGGCACACACAGGCCCATGCAGTTATAATCACAAATTATTAAAAAAAAGAAACAAAAAAGGAAAAGAGAAACTGACAGGCAAGGGTATATGGAATTACAAAGAGGGGAAGCTATGCTTGTCTTGTTTCTGGCAGCTATTTTATGACTGATGTGATCCCATTTCTGCTTAAACAAATCTTGAGATATTCAACTTCATGAAAAAGAATATGTATAACTCAGACTTGCAATACCTACCTTCACATAACAAGTCTAAGCTTTCTCTTAGCACCATATCTATAGCTTCATAAACAAAGAATGAGAGACGTTTACTCATTTTAGTTTGATTTGGTAAGGGTATGTTACCCCTTGTTTATAAAGGTTTGCTGTGAAACAGTATATTATTGCAATCAGGCATATTTGAAATTATTTCAAATTGAATATCATCATTATTGAATGGGAACATAATGTGTAATTGCTGGTAAAATACATTCTTATAATGAGAATTGAGAAGTACAAATGCAGGTATATTAATACAATATGATATAATGTAACATACTATAGTGAACAATTGTTGTAGTCAGCCACACGCCCCTGGGATGAATCACCAAAACCAGGCACAATTTTGGGGAGGAAAGTATTTATTAAAACTACAGATTAAAGGGAAGTTCCATAACAGTGAAAGAGGCTGGCCCTCTTTCATAGGTCTGAGCAGAGAGAAAAACCCATCA
The DNA here is from genome assembly GCA_004024765.1 of Zapus hudsonius. Classification (NCBI taxonomy): domain Eukaryota; kingdom Metazoa; phylum Chordata; class Mammalia; order Rodentia; family Dipodidae; genus Zapus; species Zapus hudsonius. Next base: position 44,459 of record PVHP010003453.1, read on the forward strand.
CCTACACCACACACACAGGACAGAGAACAGGCAGGGAGGACAAGAAAAGAATCTCTTCCCCTTTTTACAGCCTTAGGGTCTGGTCTTACAACCCTTCACCAGACTTAATGGCTTCCTGAGTCTCTGGAATTTCCTTCCTGCATGACCCACACAGGAAAGGATGTTCACTTCCAGCTTCTTTGAGCTTCTTTATATCCTGCCCCCTACTGAGAGGCTGCCTTCCTGTAAACATCCTCAGAGACCCACCCAAGATAATTAAAAAGATCAAGTTGACAACAAAAACTAACCATCATAATGTTATCTTAAATTTTATAACTTCAAGAAACACCTATTATACTGAAAGCTAGAAACATATGCATTATCATTTAGATTCTTAAAGATATATATTATTTATTTATTTGCAAGCAGAGAGTGATAGAAGAAAGACAGAGCCAATTTGCACACCAGATCCTCCAGATGCTACACATGAACTCCAATGAATGTGCTACTTTGCACATCTTTACTTGGGCACTGGGGAACTGAACTTGGACCATTGGGCTTTGCAGGCAAGTGCATTAATTGCTGAGCCATCTCTCCAGCCCTCAATTACATACCTGCTATATATATATATATATATATATATATATATATATATATATATATATATATATATATATATACCAACTAAAGATACAGAAAGAGAAATACCTTGAAGTCCGAGGAGTGTACTCCTAACACATAACAGGGGAGTTAAGGAAAACATGGGAAGAGGTGTGATAAAACCCTGGTGTGGATTCCCAGTAAGTAAGCAGATGTTTCAAGAAGTGAGAAGCCATGGAATCCCAAAGACCTTATTGGAAGTGAATAAAACTTAATGTGGTGAAAATTTTGATAATACAAGTTTGCAATTAGATTAGGCTAGTTGTGGAGAGACTTAAAAACACAAAAAAATATTACATTTAGTATTTATTGCTTTTCTGAAATAATTCCTCACAATTACACACTTCATGTAGGAACTAAAATAACAACTATTTGATTGAAACGAAGCTTTTTCCTGATTTATTGAAATATATTATTTTAAATTATGGGTTTTAGTTGCAGCACAATACAAATGCACTGATTTATTATAGAAATTACTTTGCTGGGCCACACATCGTGTCATACCTGGTCATACTAGCACTTCAGAGGTGGAGCTCATGGCCCATCTGCTCAACACAGTGAGTTTAAGGCCAGTCTGGTCTCCATGACACCCTGTCTCAAAATAGTAATGAGTTTCCTCACAGACATTATGGCAACAATGACAGAATTTGACAAGTAGATCATTTGTTCTAGCTTAAAAGCTTCATGAATATCCTAAGCTGTTTATTCTAAGAGTGAATGTTTTACCATTTTAAAAATGATGGATAGAATTTACATATGGTTATTACTATATTTGTGCATGTATATATATATGTAGATATATATATATAAATTTCATCATAGTTTGTGGAAACCACTGAAAATATCCTCAGTAATTTAAAACTATAGACATTGTGGATAACTGTGGTTACCATTATGTATAATAAATTCCTTGAACTTTATTTTCCTGTCCCAAAGAAATTTTACTTAATTTTATTTAAAATCCTCTGACCAACTGTCACTAATCCAGCCACTACTATCCATTATTTCAGTTTCCCTAGTTTGACACCTTTAGTTCAATATATAAGATGTTGTGATACAAGATCTCAGTGTCCATCTTATTTCAGCTAATATAATATTCTCCAGGTTTAACCAAGTTACTGAATGGCATACATCCCAGTTTTCTTCATTCTTCCACTCATGCACACTTCAAAGGATTTTATTACCTGGCAGTTGTGAAATTGTATAGTGAACATGAGAGTGAGGCATAAGTATCTTTATGGCATGTTTATGGCAGGTGCTTGGAATATTTACCATCTAGTGACATGGCTAGATCATTTAGCAGTTTTATTTTCAACATGTTAAATGTTTTATTGACAACCTTCATACATTGTAGGAAATATATTTTGATCATAACCCCTTGTTCTTGCCTTTTTTTGCGCCCCCCCCTTAATCCCCTTAAACTGATTCCCTTATTTCCAACTAGTCCTTCATCTATTTTAATGTCTTCTTGCCCTCCTTCACCTTTTATAGTCAGGTAAGTCTAATGCAGGAAATGGCAGTTGCTCTGAGACCTTGAACACAACTGCAATTTCATGCCAGACAGACAGAGTTCCAAATCACTCCTTCCTGTTCGCTGATTACTGGGGAGGGAGACCCAAAACTCATCAAAGTGCTGAGAGTAAGTGATCATTGATGACTCTGTATGAATATGAAATCTCTATCTTCAGTTTTTGATGAATGACCATCCTGTTTTTTTTATTCATAATGGCTTCATTAATCTTTATTTCAATATTATTCAAACATTCCTTTCTCTCAAACATAACCTCTCCAACTTTCATCTTTTTGATAACAGCCAATTCTATCAGATGTAAAGCTATAAATCATTATTGTCTCTTTAAGAGATTTCTGTAGAATTACTCATATATATATGTTCCCAAGCTCAATGTCATAATTTTTATTTAGAAGATGTGGAAAAGTTTATTTGAATTTTCATTTCAACAAAGCAGGGTCAGGAGCAGAATTCAGTTCCATAATGCTCTTTTCTAAGTCTGTTATCTAATGTGAGGTAATGCATTTCTTGAATGCAACAAAATTATAAAATTCTTAAATATGTATGTGAATGAAGAAGTATTTTCTCCCTTTTATTTTAACATTCTGCTTTCTTGATTCCTCCCAACCACGTCAATCTCCCTAGTGAGTTTTTAACTATTTCTTTAGTCTCAGTATTTTTCCAGCCACTTTCATAATGATAATCTTGCTGGTTAAAGGTTTGACATCTGTTATCTAACCATTCATTACTTTTTGCTTTGAAGTAAAAGTTGTCTTCCTTATGTGTTACAGTAATAGATATAATCAAGCTAAAATTTTCTGGAAATATACACTTCTTGTAGCTACTTTGATCAGAGAATGGAGATGGTTTGTTTAATATTTCAAAGTAATTTGTGAAACACTTCTAAAGATTAGACCTGCTAAGTCTTGGAAACTTGCATTTCTTACACAATGATACTTTAGGTAATAGTTTAGTTGTTCTTATTACTAGCTTATAGTACTGGAAAAAAAAGTTAGAAAACTGTGACATATGCGCATTTTCTTAGTGACGCTATCACCAAGATGCAGGCAACTTCAATTACAGAAGAATAAATTTATCAAAGTAGTCCTTCCCTGTCAGATGACTTGCATTAATTCTTGAGGTTGAAAACAGCATATTGAGTGTCACCATCAAATAGAATTGCCCGAAGTAAAGCAGGACTGAAACTCCAAAGATAATATTTTTTTAACAAGGCAACATGATTTCATCACCAACATATGAATGATCAAATAATCCAAGAACTGTTGAAATGCAAAATTTTAAAAATGTTCATCCAGTTCAAAATCAATTTTAAACAAATACAGTAAACTGACTCAAAATAAGAATACAATACATATGATTTTATATATATTTGTCTCTCCATGTAGGGCAGCTAGTGGTCAATTTAGATTCTTCAGCTATTTCTTTGCTCTGAGGCTTGATATTGCTGGGGACTTCCATCAGCATCTTTGACCTAAGTCAGACCTCTTCTGTGGTTGCCTTTTTCACAATGCTGTATCTGAGCAATTAATTCTCACATATACAGCCTTCCTTACTTTGATATGTGTATAACAAACCTTGCATGCCATTTGTAACTAGGACAGTCATTTTATGGCCACCAAATGTGATGCAAGTTGAACTCTGCACAGTCAGTCAGGTAAGCCTCCTCCACTGTCTTTCGTTATGTCTCTAAACATTGAATTTATTCTCAATGTTTGCAGCTTCATTCTAGTCTGCACTCTGAGAGACAGGCTTGTGTTAATGTGTAATAGTGATGACTTTTCAGTACATGTGGTAATTGTTTTGTAATAAAGATGAGAGGAGAGTGGGATTCTAGATCGAGTCATATCATGTCATAATCCCAAATCACAGCTCTTTAAGGCATTTTCTTATATCATTCTATGTCCATATAGGTGTGAGTCTTGTGAAGACAGAAACTCTTCAGAACATTTTACCCTCAAGAGGCATTAGCAGGTGTTTAAAGCTTTCCTGGAGTACCTTGTGAGACCTTGTGTTAAGAAAAAGAAATAAAAAGTTCCTTATTTTTCACCTTTTCCTAGTTTTCTCTAACATTCCAATAGTATATAAATTCCTGATAAATCAATTTTTACCTATTTACTGGTGGATATCTTGGTTTTGTGAACTAATTTGATAATAATTATAAATTTATAAAATTAATAAATTATGAAAAATATGTTTAAGAAATGATGCCCCCTACCAATATTTTGTTATTAAATTTCAGCAAAGGAACAACTCAGATAACATGTATGTAAGATAATTAGGGTATATTCTTGCATTTGTGGAAGGACCGATGAATGATTTTTTTTCAAAACTCTGATGTAGACATTTATAAACAATTTTTAATATTGTGTTGTATGTCTGTTGGGTTGTGTCTAATCTCAAGCTAAAGTCCAAATAAAATAGTGCAGAAATGATTTGTTTTTCTATGACTGGAAAAAAATTAATGACATTTTAAAAAATTGCTATAAATGCATATAGCACTATAAGTAGAGGTCAGTTATTTTAAGTAGCTTGATTATCTTAATGATGTCAAGAAGGCTTGTTTGAATTTCTTGTAGCCTTTGATTATTTCTGAAAGGCAAGTATTGATCTTCCATTGACACAACTTGCTAATTTCACAACTGGTTACTGGATAAAATGTGCATAAAATAGTATACTTCATCTGTTATTGTAAACAGCATCCTTGGCTTTTTCAGTCGTATAAAAATGTTTGATATTGCGTTCAGTGTGACATAGAACTGTTCCTGAATGCAGAGGTCAGAAAAAAAAAACGACATAATTATAGAGATTTCAACTTGTATCATGAGCTCTTCGTTTCGTGAACACATCAATCATACAAGCAGAAGAATCACAGACAGAATAAATATGAAAACTTGATAGCCATCCCCAACTGCAAGTCTCCATTAATTAATGGAAACTGATTATAAATTATTCTTTCTTAATATTATAAACAAAGAAAAATTGCTATATTACTATTATCTGGATTTTTGGAATAATGTTTGAAAAGTATTAAGAAATAAAACCATTTCCCATTTTTTCATTATAATTTTCTTAAGTAGGCTCTCACTCTAGCCCAGGCTGACCTGGAACTTACTCTTTAGACCAGGTTGGACTCAAATTCACAATGATCCTCCTACTCTCAGCCTCTGGAGTGCTGGTATTAAAGGTTTCAACATCATGCCCAGTTTAAGTTCCTATTTTTAATTGAAATTTATCCTTACATGAAATGGACTAATTTATTGCTATGCTGCTAGTTTAAGAGGTGGTATCGTGACATTGTTGTATTTGTTGATGACTTTTGAAAAAAAGCCTTGAAAGACGCTGTTGTGACTGAGTTTTCAAATGTTGATGCTCCATTAAGTTGAGATAGGGTAGGGTACAGTCATGCTCAGAACTCTGTTAGGTGGGTAAGTTCATATATAATTTTATTTAGGCTAGGGAGAATGGAAATTAACTTTCTTTAAATGGAAAGAGAAACAAAAGAAAAAGAAGAAAAATAATGTGTAAAGAGACTATTGCAATTTGAATGTGAATGTGCCTATAAATTCATGTGTGTGAACACTTAGATCTGAGCTAGTGTTTTTAGAGTATCTGTTTTTTTATGATAGTATATGATGAGGATAAAAGATACTGCATATCATTCCAGGTTGCTCCCCACAAACCACTCTGTGAATAGCTATGCCCAACAAGATGCACGGGAACATAAGAGACCCATGAAAGTATATCTCCCATGATGATATTTCCTGGCTCCACAGAGGAAACCAGTTCTTTTGAGACAAAAATTAGGAGGTTGTGTAGCAAGTCCATAAATTAAAATAATTTTAAATATTCTTTATTTTTAAAGGTGATAGATTTCTATTTAAAAATAGTAATTTTAGTTATTTGGGGAGAATTGTGTGTGTGTGTGTATGTGTGTGTGTGTGTGTGTGTGTGTGTGTGTGTGTGTGTTTAGAAAAATTCCTGTGTGTTTATTTGTCTGATTAAACTTGGACTAAGTATACAGTCCCAATCATGTGTTGTCTCAAACTATAATGATTTTAATTTACAGGGATGAAGCCTTATTCAACAGTAGGACATTTTCAATTATGCTGTATGGATGCTTATGTTCGTGAAATAGAACTTTAACTTACTATCAAACTGTCACTAGAAGTATTTGTAGTACTTTTTGTATTTTATATTTTATATTTGTAAATGTAGTTTGACATTTTTAAAACGGTCCAGATAGGGGCATTGCTCATGTTGATATCAACATTTTCAGGCCATCTAATTGGGAAAAGATATTTGTTTTCTAATACAAGTATATTGTGTCTCATCACAAGCTATTTCGGGAGGTATAAAGTTTATTTGTTGTAATAGACTCTAAAGGTATCGATTTTAATAGATTACTGCTCTCTGCTTTTAACAAATCTTTTGGTTTTGTTTTTCTTGTATATCATATACTTGAAGACCATAATTTAATGATTGCATCTTTATGTCTTTTATTAATTTCTATGTTTTTAGTGGCATGTAAAGGTGTATATTGTCATGTTGAGAACATGAAGTCTGGAGCAAGACAGAGTTTTAAATTCTAAACTTTGAGATTTTCTAACTCTTAATTTAGTCAGATCACTTCATTATGCTTCCAGTTTTTGCTATATAGTATATCTTTCTCAAACTGTTCATCAAGTGAATAGATGTAGACCATTTAAAATTGGCAATAAATACAAAAGGGGGGAATGTAGAAGTGTTAGGTCGTATTACACTAACAAGAAAATTGTAAAGTCCTTTTGAAGACCTCTCCTGACTCATGCATTCCTGATTCAGCAGGGTTCGCTTCTACAATCAGAGTTGCTGTGTGTCTTATAAAGAAAAGGTATTAATCTACCTTAAACACTGTGGGTCTCTACAAAAAAAATCCCGCATCTTATTATTACAAGATACAAGCAATGTACTTTTCATTTTAACCCACAGACAAATAAAAAAGATATCAAGCAGGCATTTGGAGGCTAATTTAGAATAAGGGCTTTGTAAGAACAGAATAAAGTTTGTAACCACTTAGACTCATTTAAAATCCATTACTTAGCTTTTAATTAGACAGAAGAAGAAGCAAAGTGCGACTTCACTGTGATCTAATTAAGATGGAATTCTATAATGGAAAAAGCTTACTGTCCTAGAATATTATGCTCATTGAAGAACTAATTATTTTTTAAATCAAGTTGCTATGAAGTCATTGAAACAAATTTCAGTGTTTGCTTTAACTGAAGAAAAAACATGAATATTAGTAATACAGAGTACTTACATCGTTTGTTATTTAGAATCTTAGCATAGCCAGATGGCAAAAATCCCAAAGCTACTTTATTTTGTACATAAAAAGAATATTTGTAACCCTGCTAATGTCATGCATCAGTATTCATGTACATTAATCTAAGAATATTTAGTCTGTTTCATTAAAAAGATTTCTATCACGCAATTTGGTAGCTTAAAAAGTACATGTGCACTTGTTTGTACTTATATTTTGCTTAGTATGTATTTCTAACATAAATTTTATGTTCTTTCTGTTTGCTCCATATATAAAAAAAAACACACACCTTCAGGAAATTTCCTTACATTTTCTTACATTTTCCATTGCCGTATCTAATTTCCCACATGAAAATAGGTGTCATGCTTGCATTGACTTAGATGGTCATTCATTTCTCTGAAGATGCCTTGCATTTCCTATAGGGACCTCTCATCATTCCCAAGTCCTCTGATGGGTTTTAATCTACTAGGAATGCTTCCTATAGTTTTGAAATTTCATTTTCTATCTTTTTGTTGCATCAGGGACTCACTCCAGCCCAGGCTAACCTGGAAGCCACTGTGTAACCTTAAATTCAAGGTTCCTACCTCATTTTCCCAAGTACTAGGATTAAACCTGTGAGCCACAATGCCTGTCTGTTAATTTCCTAGCTTCTGCTGTTGCATATAAATGCAAATGTTACACAATGAATTTTATCCCCCAAATGTTCTAAATTCAACATATTAGTTTGATTCATACTTATAAGTTTAGACTATATATATATATATATATATATATATATATATATATATATATATATATATATATATATCAGCAAAACCTCCAACCACCACGTTTGAAAGCTGTGGATGCAGAGACACTTCCCCCCAAACTAGGTCCAAACCCTCAGAAAAGGCTGAGCAGTTTGACTATGAGCAGCCACTCATAGTGCTCAGTTCCTGATGGTATGAAGGTTAGCAACTTCCCAGACATTTCACTGATGGTTGGCTGAGTAAACCCTTCCAGATACAAGTTAAGTCATCTGTTCATCTCTACATTTTACTCTTTTTACTTATATTTATCTGCATGTATGATGTGTGTGTGTGTGTATGTTTATGCTAGGGCTTCTTGCTGCTGCAAATGGACATCAGTTAGTAATGAATAGACTTATGTCACAGGAGCATATAACTAGTACCACAGACCAAATTTCTATGTCTATCTGTTATGTGTATGTCTGTGTATCTGGCATAGATGGTATAGATAGATAGATAGATGATGGATAGGTAGATGATAGATAGATACATAGATAGATGATAGACAGATTAGATAAATAGATTAAAAATAGATGATAGATAATGATATATAGATAGACAGATAGACATGCGTTAACACTTAACTTAGTTAGGAGTTAAAGAATTAAAACACTTAAAATTAAGATAGCCCAAAAAGCACAGAAAAGAAAGAGACTAGGGATTAACGATGGAAAATTTCAGTAGTAAATTAGAAGACTCAGAGAGATAATCTGGAAGAGAATACGCTATGAAACCAACAAGTTAAATCATGGGTCAACACTGGACAACAAGACAGAGAGGATAGTAAGATTTCTGAGCTGAGTCATATTGGCATAAATATCCAAATAGAGCTCAGGAGAAAAGTGGAGAAAACCCCAGACACACCTGAGTGAAATGCACTAGGTAATCCCAGTATGTACTGTGAGATTCATTTGCCTGAATCAGGTGGTGGAAAGGTGGTTAATCTTTATTTAGAAGAAATCTTGAGTAGATATGATATTCTTTTTGCTTCATTTTGCTTATTAAAGTTGACTGTCAAAATAGTGTGAATTATTAAATGATGACATTATTCAACTATCATTAAAAATCTTCTATTTGAAATATGTCAACAATCTTAAATAAGAGATAAATCACAGTTTAGCATATTAAAATTGTGTGTCCACCCTGGTGTTTTAGTGCAAGGTCTTAATAGAAGCCCTTAGAAGTTGGAGATAGGAGAACCAGGAGTTCAAGGTCAGCCTCAGTTGCATAGGGTGTCTAAAGCTAGCCTGGAATGCATAAGACATTGTCTCAATTCATTGTAGCCTGTACATTTAAATCTGAATAAGAATTCAAAATTGGTTAACCTACAACCTCTTTTGTGGTCTCAAAGGAGCTGAACACCTGCCCAGGGATCTAAAATAGGTAATGCCTAAAATTTTCTACTTTATATGATTTTGGGAGTTACTGTAAAAAGTGTTAATACCAAAATAACCCAGGCAGTTGGAGAAAAGTATTAAACATTTTCTTGTTTACTGTGCAAAATAGTTGTGCATTACAAATATGAAAGAGGATATTATGTGAAATAATTTCCTATCTTTTTTGATTCATCTAAATTAATTAGAATCAAACATTACAATGTTATCCATCAGCTTTTGAAATCTCTAGCTTTGTTCTTATTTCATTAGATTGAAACTATTTTGCCAAACTTTCCAACCCATTAAATTTTATAAATCCTTCCTCATTTCCTGCTTTGTTTATGTATTTCTTTGTTTTCTTAGAAACCCAAGACTTTATTGCATATTGTATTGTCAGTCAAACCTTGTGAATATAAAAGGTGACACTCTCACCATCATAAACCATGTGATTGAAACATATAGTTTCATCTCTCTGAACCTCAATTCTTTCAAAGCAAACTTCAGATAATACAGGGCATCTGTTTAATTGAATTTATTATTAATTTAACTGTATTCATATGAATCTGTGTTAGTCATCAAGCTTGCTCTTTTAGTCTCTATGCTAATTGACAAATGAGTAGATAATTCCTACATCAGGCAGGTATAAAGATAATGGAATTGAAATTATAAAAAAATAAATTACCCAGAGTCGTTTCCAGAAAACAAGAGTCCAGAACCCATTTCTTTCCTACACTGTTTTTTCATGAATATGTACAAAATATTTTATATTACATAAGACATAATATTTTACATAATTATTTGTGCAAATCATTGTATGTAAGATCATATTTTACAAAAAAATATTTTACATGAGACATAAGAGAATTCAAAGAGCAGACAAGCACACAGGTAGTCAGGAACTTGCTATACTGTGTCAAGTTTATATTTTATTCCTATGTTTAAAATGCATAAAACAATGTTCTCAAGGAAAGGAATGATGGATGAGAATGAAGGCAGAAGAAGGTGCCACCAACAGATTTGGAGAGAACAGAAACCGCTGGAGCCAGACTCTTTCAGGTACAGAAAACGACCCAGGAGATATCCAAGGCCACAAAAGAGGAGAATGACTGGTTAAGTTTCATCCATCACTAGGATCTCATGAACATCTCACCACTGACTTGGTGCTGTACACCTGCTGTCATCACAGGAGCTGTGTGTGTGTGTACATACAATATGTATGGGCACACACACAATGCTATACATATTTGCATATAATGTTTACATTTCCCAACTCCTGATGTTCACAAAAACTAAAATGAACCAGGTTCAATTGCATGATTTCATTTTGTATGGGAAATGTGTGTGTCTTACAGAAATGTCCATATCCATACATATACATGTAATAAACACACACACACACACACACACACATATATATATATATATATATATATATATATATATATATATATATATATATATATATATCCCTTCTATCATGTAGTACATTAACATTATCACAGGGTAATGTTAGCATTTGTTCTGGGCTGTCTTGGTTTCCCATTAACTTTGACACTTATTTATACAAAGAACAATTTACAAACTCAGCTATGTCCATTTGCTTACACATTAGATGTGTTTGTTGTCCTATTACAGAGGCAAATTTAATGAAGAAGTTGTATCTGAGACTGGGTCACCCACAAGTCCTATAATATTTGTGATCATTACATTTACGAAAATAATTTGTTGACTCATGACTTAGAACACTGGCTCCCACAACACTACACATTAATTATTGTTGTAAATAATGTCTTTTACCAAAACCATCCAGGCTTCATTAGCTCTCTTAAATACTTATGAATAAGATTAATTGCTATTTAGGAAAATCACTGTATACACGCCAATCTTATGAAGTCTTCATTGAAGTAGCAGTTTTGCAGTACAGTACAGCTAGTTTTCTGGCAGACTTTTTTGTCTGTGGGAGAAAACACATTTCTGTTATATTATTTTGCAATTTAAGCTTAGCAATATTGCACCACTGGAAAAATAAAATTTGTATTTGAATTAATGATTTATGGAGGCTTTTTTGAAAGCTACTGACTAGTTTAATCTATTAGATGTAATGTGGATTACATTACTAATGGTCATTCTCAGTCAAGGAGATTTACTCATACTAAAGAAAACACTTTTTTTTAAAAAAGGCAATCTTTGATCTTTGCTATACTGCATACATTAAACCAGTAAACTTGGAGTCTTGTTGCATTTCAAGTGATTAATGTACATGACTGGAGATGGAAAGGAGATGTATTTTTGGGAAGACAGAGGCATTTACTATCTACAGGAAGAAAATAGAAAAGCTTTTTTTTTTATCTAATTGAAGTGAGGTTACTTACAAAGGAGGAATTAGCTTGTAAATGATGGTTGAACAAATCTGGTCTAACCAGAAACCTGAAGGCACCCATGGCTTCTTCCTCATGCTATTCCTGGAACCACTTTTTAAAAGTTATTCCCATGAAATTTTGGCTCCAAACCAACAGGGAACCATCAAAGGGTTATTGAGGTGCTTAGCACCAAATATACATACTGCAATGAGTAACCAGGCATCTGTATTTACATGCTAGGGAAGCCTTCCTTAGATTTTTATATCCAGTCTTAGGGTTGTAATTATTACGCATGATTTTCCATTATCCAGGCAGGACATTTATTATATACTCAGTAAATAATTGCTTATATATAGCAGCTAAATAGTTCATGTCACATCATGGATTATTCTCTAAATGAAGAAGAATTTCCATAACTAGAGAAATCCATAGTGACTAAACTATCAATGAAATGTGAAACATGAACTTGGCAGTGCAATTCTCCCTGACTCTGATATCATGAGACAAACTAGGGGCAGACATTAGCATTGAAAATGAAGGTAAGTAATCAGAACTCAGTGATTAACTCAATATACAATGATAGATCAAAAAAGAGAGGGTGTGGAAGACAGAGGAAGATGGCTTAATGGTTAAAGGTACTTGTTTGCATAGAATGCTGGCCCAGGTTCAATTCCCCAGTCACCCATGTAAAGCTGGACTCAAAATAGTACAAATTACTGGTAATCTATTTTTAAAGGAAAAGAGACCCTTGTTCACACGCATGCACCTGTATGTGCAAATACATTTTTTAAAAATGCACAAAATGAATAAGCAACCAGTGGCTGGGGAGATGTCTCAGGTAATAAGACTGTTAGGCAAGCAAGAGGGCCTAAATAACATCCTCAAAACCCATGTAAAACATTGGCCATGGACACACATGCCTGTAACCCAAGAATTGAGGGTGTATAAGGACAAGAGAATCACTGGGGTCCACTGATAGACAGGAGCATTAGAGCGAGGGGGAAAACAGAGTGAAGGTGAGGAGTGGGAAGGGGAAGGAGAAGGAGGGGAAGAGAGGAGAGAAGAGTTTATACAATGCTCTCCTCTGGCTTACACACACATGATAACAGGGCAGTTGCATCTGCATACATATTTACATATACCATAGTATCATACACACACACACATGTGCACACACACACACACACACACACACACACACACACACACACACACACAAAAGAATCCCTCAGTCCCATAGTGTGTACAATAATGCAGATTAAAAAAAAAGTTTTGAGGATTTGAAAATCTGGGAGAATCTTCCAGATAAATTCAGCTGCAGCAAAGAAAAATTAGTGTCAGGGTGATCCTTGGAATTGGGAAGGAGGAAAAAAAAATAGATATGACCAAGTTGCAAAGACATAAAACCATATATCATTGATACTCAAGAAAATAATTTGAAAGAGTTGCATGATCAGAAAGCCCACATAAAACTAGACATTATTTCACAGTCATCATGCCAATGGCCACTTTAAAGTCGAGTCATGAGAGTGGACACCTTACTGTTGAGCACAGGTTTGAACACATGGAAATGTAAAGATGCTGAATTTGCAAACATACTTTGGAGACATTTGTCAGTTAAGTAAAAGGAATGGTAAATCTAGAACATTACAGAGTGCTGTAGTCAGTCACACACTGATGGGATGAATCTCCACACTAGGCACAGTTTTGGGAGGAAAATATTTATTAAAGTAACAGATCCAAGGGAAGGTCAATAATGAAGTAAAAGCTGCCCCCCTTTCACTAATCCAGGCAGAGAGAGAAAAACTCAATACCTCCAGCCAGCACATTCCAACTAGCCAACAGCAAGAACTACAGACTTGAGCTCAGACTCCTCTTTGCATATGTATAACTGGAATTTCACATCCACCCCAGAATCACCTTAGGGCTGGAACCTAGGATCCAGCCTAGGTGATACCTCCTCCAGCCAGAAGGCTGGAGAAAACCTTTAATATAATTTTGAATCTATTGGGGAACATTATTTCAAACTGCCACACAGAGTAAGATATAACCTTTTCTGAGGCAGAAGAGACCCACCCATATGAGATGAAAATAGCAAGAATGATCTTCCCCATGCAAGACAGCTAGAGAAAACCAAATAAAAAGTTCTTAAAAGGATAGAGAATCGTTTATCAATAATTTGAGGGGGTGTTTGTCTCTGCTCACCTAATTTATGAGGTCATTTATCCCTCATCCATGGTTCAGCACATTGGTTCAAGAAGTAATATTCTTTTGTGAGAGGGTACACCCTAACCAAAAATAGAACTCATCAATGCCTATTGAATACTGGGAGCTCATCCCCTTCCATTATATATGTGTTTAAAGACTAGTAGAAAAGGCAAGGAATGGCCAATAAAATTGAGACAAGTTAATATTCGCTTTTAAACATGACACAGCGCACCAGGACCTCCTACCACTACAAATGAACTCCAGACAGATATGAAACTGTGCATCTAGTTTGAAGATATTGAACAAACACACTTGAGCTGTTCTTCTTGAACTCTGACTGAGGCATTGTCTCCATGGGGATGTCATCCATCTGGGGTAACAACAAATCATTTTTGTACCTTAAGGAATTCTGAATGCTACTGGCATTGCCCACTCCTCCTTTTGAGCTGGAATCTTTCTCATCTTGCAACCCAGGCTGGCCTAGAGCTCACTACAGAGCCCAGGGTAATTTTGAATTTGCCATAATCTTCCTGCTTTAATCTTCCATGAGTTGGGGTTACAGAATTGAGTCACCCCACCAAGTTTAGCACCTTCCCATCTTTTTACCTACTTTGTTCTTGCCCTCCACGGATACCTATGAAACGTTCTGACCAAATGGAAGGGCCCTGCTCATTCCTTAAATTCACTGATCCTCTCGCTGGAACCCTCTTCATGGCTTCTTTGGTGTTAAGCAGAAACAGTGGAAGGAAGCTACTCTAGTCTTTTTCTGTTTCTATAAAGTCCTTTACGTGCTAGGAAAGGAGATAATGCTTTTAATGAGGTGAGGGTTAGTGACACTGTTTGATTTGTTTTTAATTACATGCAAATTAGATATGTACATGAAACCTACAAGCAAAACCAAACCACAGCTATTAGATTATGTCTAGAGATTTATTTAAATCAGAGGACTTTTTGGAGCTGGAATATCATCTTCATTTACTGACTGTGTGTGAACAGGACTGCGTTTAGGTTTTGGCATCTGACACAAGGCAATCTATGATGGTCTTTTACACATGCCTCCTCTCAAGCTAAAATTTCCCACAAATATTTCTCCAAAGATGAATTATTCAGACACATGGGCTGACATAACCCTCCTGCAAAATACCCAAGTGATGCTTGGGAATGAAGAGGTCAACACAGTTCAAAAAATCCCCAGATCTTCTCCCTAGAAAAAGGCTCATGGAAACTGTAGATTTTTTAATTGTCCTATCCCTCCTCTTTAAGGAAAATTAAATATCATCTCATTCTGGTAGCTCGAAAGATACTTGCTTCCTCTGGGTTCAAAGTTTGCTGTGGAGAGTTCAATATCAAAGATTTAACCAAACTTTGATCAAACAGCATCATCCACTGAATTTATTTTCAAATGTATTTATCAATATTTTCTCTAAATACACTATTGTTTTTTAAAGCAAGCTATTATTTTTTGCCTATGTTTTACAATATTCCTAAGACGCTTAGATCAAATCCTCTTTCTCTTCCCTCCTACCTCTTAGGAATTAGTCATCAGGGCCACTTATTTTCAACATTTTAATTATCCTTTTGTCATCTGCTTCAAAATAGCTTCCATAAAAATAAACACGCACAGATTCCACTGATACATAAGCTTCTATTATCTTATCTGCTCCTCATCCCTTTTCTAGATCCTAATACTTTTCTTCTTAAAAATATGTGAAAATAAGTGTTCTCATTGCTTGAACTACATAAAAACCCAAGTGCTAAGCTTTGTATATTATAGTTAAATAATAATATTAAATATTATGTACTGAGCATGTGTATGAAATATGTATATATGTATATAAATATGAAATGTATGTATGTATGTATGTTGTATTTGTGAGGTTTTTTGATTCCCCCACGATTATCTTATACAGTCTTCTCATCTCTATTGTCAACCCTGGAAATCATTTTTATATACCATCAGGTAACCCACTCAATTCAGTTGGTTTTCCTGGAACATCAAAAGGTCCTTTGGGTTCCTCTTGTTCTTTTTCTGCCCTTTGGACTGGTACATTTCACACCAATTACTTTTTTTTATCTTTCTTACCTTTTTCCTGACAGTTTTGCCTTGCTCTTTCCTGAGTAGAATTTCACACTTCTGATATCCCAGCCCTTCATTTCCTGATTTATTTTGTTGTAATGAAGCATATTTTCCAAAATTTGTTTTAAAAAAAACACATCATAAGAACAATGCAACTTTGAAATCTGACACTTGAGTGGTTTACATGCCATATTGCACGTCACCTCATGTATTTGAATACTCAGTTCTCAGTTGGTGGCACTGTTCAGGAAGGTATGTAGACCCTTTGGGAGGAGGAATCTTGTTGGACAAAGTGTGTCTCTGGAGGTAGTTCCTGGGTTTTATAGACCAGCTCTTCTTGCTCACACTCTCTTGCTGATGAGAAGCTATCCTGGCTGCATCCCCCTGCCATGCTTTCCCTATCCCAATGAAACTTCCACTGGGAACTGTAAACCATGAATACACCCATTCCTTCAACAATCTGTTTCTGATAAGGTTTTCTGTGGTTGTTGTTGTTGGTTGTTGTTGTCCCAGGATGTAGAAAATCAACTGCTATAAATACTTCAACCCATCAAAGCGTGAGTAGATAAAAAATTTCTATGAAGAAAACCATTTTCCTTATACAATGTTTTGAAAACATTTCTGTTTTGTCTCATAAGAATGTTAATGTTGTTATTCGCTGGGAATCCTAATGTTTCATAACTGTCCTCTGACATTTAATTCATTGGTATCATATTAGCAATTATTTGCTTTTGTTTGTAATTTTTTCCCTTTTCTCTACTTTTGTGGCAACTAGATTAGTTTTTTAAATTAAAGTTCAATTTCATTCCATTTTACATTGCTTCTTTTTTAAATGAATATCTTAATTATGAATAATTATATACATTGTATGAGCAATTCTTGTGATAGTGACCCCATTTCCTTTTTCTCTGTCCCCTACCCACTGGGGACCCTTCCTGGTGGGCCTTCTGGATCTATCCATAAGTTAGGGGGTTATGAACTGCGCCAAAGGTAGCCAGTTTTTTTTCTTCCCCCTTTGTGCACTGTTGCTGGGGGGGGGGGGAATGTCTCTGGATATTCTCCACCATGGCTCTTACATTCTTTCCACCCCTTCTTCTGCTCAGTTTCCTGAGTCTAGTGGGTGAGTTTTAAGTATGTTTTATTGTTGAGATTTTAAGTGTCTCTAGACTTCTGTGTTGGGTTGTGTTGGGTGTCATTGGTGTCTGTCTCCATTGACCTTCCATGGGTTATCTGACTTGCTGTGGTGATTGTTCTCCTGTTTATCTCCCCATTTCTCATAGGTTTCATTTGGGCCCTGTGTGAAGGCCAGGGGTGGTTCATCTCCTACCAGGTTGTCAGCCATCATCTCATCTCTTGTTGGTAGAATTGGGTTGTCCCTGGCTCTCTTACTGCCTTCTGAAAAACACAAACAGAATCTCCATCAGAGAGTGAGATCAGTATATGTTAAATGAGACACTCATTGTAAATTTGGCTAGCTCCTAATGGGTGTAGCCTCTCTGTAGCTCTCTGATAGTGGGAATTTCCCCTTGGAGCCTGGTTCTTGGTCTCCATATGATTTTGCCATGGATCCCAGTTCCAGTTAAGGATTCCATGTCACTAAATGGATGACTTAACCAATCAGAAAGCCATTGATTACACTCTTAGGATTAGCACCACTATTGTACAGATGAACACTTCTTGACTTGTTGGTCCCTTCCTTAAAGTAATGTGTTCAGCATTCTACTGACAACTATCTGTATTGTATATCAGTGGTTTCTGTTTTCTCCAAATATCACTGGCCATTTTCCCCTGGCTTCTCATGCAAAACCTTCTAGTGCTATCTGTGAGCTGATTATCATTCTGGATCTAACAGGATCTCTTGGTGTTGTTTGATGACACTCTGTGATTTCTTCAGCCATAGGGTTTTACCTTAGGCCTGGGGCAGGTATGCAAGAGCTTTAACAGAAGTCTGTCTCACTTTGAGAACCTCATGGATCTCTTTGATCTACAGCTCAGTGTAGGAAGGAACAAATAACTGGGACAGGGAGATGCAGGCCTGAACAATTTTTCTTGGGGTTAGGCTTCCTCCCATTCTATTCTTGGCTCCTCTTACCATGTGGTACCCAGAGCTTCTTCAGGAGCTTACTGTATGAAAGCTAGGTATTGATTAATTATTAGTTTAGTTTATTGTATGAGTCCCTCCACTCTCCCACTCCTCCCCCAATTAAATTATTTCTTTATTAATGATAATCTGCACCCAATCAATCACACAAACCATAAGATTATGTCATGAAGAAAGTTTACAACACATGTAATACAAACAACATCAATAAATCAGAATTTTAAAAGTGTTATCCAAATTCCTCACTTATTCTCCACTTGCATCTTATGACCATCCTCTCAGTAAGGCCAGGAGCTCTCATAGAATAGGTAAGTTTTGCCATGTTTTACTATGTGTATATTTGTTATGCATAATAATTCACAGTATGTTTCCTTTCATTTCTGGAATGTTTCACTTAATAAAATATTTTGGATATAAAGTCTAAGATTGTTCTTTCTGCAATCGTAGATTTTCAATTGTCAATTTTGATGGTTCTACTGCAATGATATATGCATGTACATATGGTACATGATTTTAACAGATGGTTTAATGTTGGTGAGCTTTAAGATAATATCAGATTTGGGGATATTTCAAATATCATTGCTCTGAAATTGTAGAATATGTCATTGGCAAACACTAGTACATTAGAGATATCATGATAAATATAAAAAATCTAATGCTGTTTTTAATTAAAACTTTAGAAAATTGAACTTCATTTGAGTCTGTGTATATATGTGCGTTGCATTTTTATGTGAGTTCATATCATGGATGGGAGTCATTAAGTAGAGTGGAGAGATAGATCAGGCAAGTAAAGTCTCAAAGTATTGAAAAATTATCTATTTAGTTAAATATTAGAAACACAAGGACTCAGTGTATTATTTTGTTTTATAACACCTATATCTGTTGTTTATATCCTTTTAGATTTCAAAGAGTAAATCTGAAAAAAAGTAGAATTTAACCTTTTATTTCTAAGTATTCCCTGTTTTATCCAAAATATTGATGACATGCGTCACTCAGATCTTCTGATAATGGCATGTTCTCAAGTCAATCAGCAAGGCTGGAACATAATCAAAAATTTTCAAAATTTTTGAGAAGTTGGCCTTTTGCCCCTGATCATCCTGATGTGAAAATATCCTTCTTTTGTGAATAATAACAATGGATTCATTCCCACTGGATAAATACCAAAGCCTTCTTTATGGCAGTGGAAATCTCAGAGCAATGTAGCATCACATTGTCTGGAAAATTAGAGATTAAGAGAATTCATAATCATACTGCATATATTTTCCTCCATATTCTTAAATCTGTTATGATATCCCTGGAATTACAGTGGTCTTGTGCTTCCTGTTGACAGACATGAGGAAGCAAAAATAATTGAATCCTTCTCCTCTTGCTTTCACTAGCCCTCCTACTATTTGTGAAAAAAACACAAATGAAGACAGTAAACTGGACATGAAATCCTAGTAAGCTTTGAATCAAGCCAATATTAATCCCACTCTATCTTTGGAATCTGATGCATTATGAGAGCTATCTAAAGTTGCTCATGTTTGAAGTATCTTAACTCGTGTAGCATGGATAGCTATACCTCCAACAAGAAACAGTATCAACCTGTTTCTTTAAAAATGTCATTTTATAAAGAAAACCAACTTCACCTTGCAGGCAGTTAGTTATGAATCCCCACAGGTAGAATTAAATGGATGTGAATTTTCTGCAGGACTTCACAGTATTTCCCAATTCCTTGGGTCTTTTGATGAACTTGAGGCCTGTTGGGTTCCAGTGACCAATGCATAATTACTCTTTCTTAAGGCTTAGCATGAATTTCTCCACCTAATTTATGTCTGCCTCACTCACATGAGTAACATGTGCACACATGTGTCTTTACTTTCTAAGGGGATGGTAGTATTTTCTAAAATTTTTTTTAAAAATATTTAATATGAAGGTGCGAAACTTATTCTATATTTAAATATATTTTAATGACACATACTATTGGATTTTAATATAGAAGTTAGTGTAGTCATAATTGAAAGTAATTTTGGAAATCATATGGGAATCCTCACTTTCTTTAAAAAAACAAAGTCTAGTGAAAGTAGTTGGATGTCCCTGATGATCTGTCACCTGACCCTTTCCAAGTATTTACCATGCACATCAACAGAGAGGCTTTTACATCTCTCTGTTTGGGTAAACATTCTGATTTGTGGTAGTTTGAATAATGTCCCCCAATAGATTCAAAAGTTTATTATAATTGTGAATTGTCTCCAGTCAGTTCTGGCTGGAGGAGGTATGTCACCTTGGCCAGATCCAAGGTTCAGCCCTAAGGTGTCTCTGGAGAATTCTAGCTATACATATGCAAAAAGAAGTGTGAGCTCAAGCCTGGAGTTCCTCTTGTTAGTTTGGAGTGTGCTTGCTTGAGGTGCTGGTGGTGGACTTCTGTCTGTTTCTGCTTGGATCTGTGAAAGGGGGCCAGCCTTTTTCCTTAACTTCCCCTGGATCTGTTACTTCAATAAATACTTTCCTCCCCAAATCGGGCCTAGTTTGGAGATTCATCCCAGTGACGTGTGGCTGACTATGACATGATTCCTTTCCAGTCCCATCCTGTACCATTTTTCTGTCAGGCTCCAACAGTCACACTTACTTTCTGTTATCAGAAGCAGCATTGCAGGGCTGGTGAGATGGCTCAGTGAATTCTCGTGCTTGCTTGCAAAGCCTAGTGGGCCAGGTTCAATTTCTCAGTAGCCATGTAAAGCAGAACCCTAAAAGTGGTGTGACTTTCTGGTATTCTGTTTGCAATGCAAAATACCCAGGCATGCCCATACACACAATTTTTTTAAAAAAATAAAGCTTTAGGAAAACCAAGTACCAGTTTAAAATGTTTATCTCTTTTGTTGTTGTGCACATTCCCTGCTCTGTTTTTATTTCATTCTCCCACACCAGTCTTAAATAAATAAAACATCCGCACTGATTCAACTTTTAAGTTCATTGAGCATTAAGGCACTGAAAACAAAATACTACCCTCAAACTGCAGGATATCTTATCATCTCAAATGCTTCATTCCCTTCATCCCCAAGTGGATAGGCACAAATTATCATTCCATTAAGGGATAAGCTGGGCAATCCTCCTCGGCTCCCTATTCCCAACCACATGTTCTAACTTGTTCTCTGCATAAATAGTCCCCAAGCCTCATTGGCCATGGCCTTGTGACTTCCAGAAGATCCTCAAAGGTCTGCAATTAGAAATCCAAATAGGTCCTATTAACACCGTTATATTAAATAAAGCTACCCATTCTTTGAATTATACATTATATGTTTGTCTCCTATTATCCTTGGGGGAAAATACATAGCTGTTTTTTTTTTTTAAATGCCTGGATGTAACTCTTCTATTAAAAGTTTCTCTGTGAGTACAGTGTGTTCTCTGCATTTCCCCCTAGAAACCTCTCAAATCAACAGAAAACAAAACAGAAGTCAAACAAGATTTATTTGAACATGCCTGTATTTTCTAGTGCTTATGTATAAATGTGCTTCATTCTCATTGTAACACAAAGTTAACCAAAGTCAGAGGATTTATGTCACTGTTGTCTTGACCTAGGTATATTTCTTAAATACTCTGTATCCATATTGAGATCTGGTTGGTCTATACACTATTGTATTAAACACTATACCATCATGGTGAGCTATTTGCCCAGTGATGGGTTGATTTATACATATGCAAATGATAACATAAAAATCATGCAAATGGTTTAAACAGTTAGCTTCAATGACTTCTTTTAAAAATTAGTCATTAAGAAAACAGTTGTAAACTCAGTTCAGGGAGTTCTCTTCTGTTTCCTGTTTAGTTTTCCCCAATGGAGACAACATACACAGTATAGTGACCAGAACCAAGAAATAAACATTGATTCAATACTGTTTAGGTCCCACTGTTTTCTCGTGATATTCTTTTTTCTTTTCTCTAACCCAGGATCACACATTGTATTGACACATTGTGTCTTTGTGTATTCCTTTGATCTGTGTCAGTTTGCCTGGTCAGGATATCTTAACTTCCATGTTTGTGAACATGTTTGTTGCTCTTTATAAATGATAGCCCTTTATAAATTTATTTTAAAATCTTATAATTTATAAAATTATTTTTAAAATTATAAAAATCTTGTAATTTATAAAAATCTTTACAGATGATAGCTCTTTATAAAATTTTCATCAATTTGAGTCTGCTTTATACTTTCTTGTACTTAGACTTAAAATATAGGCGATGGTTTCTAATTAGGTGTCCCTGATAAACTCCTGTGTTCTGAATGCTTGATCCCCAGCTGATGGCAATTTGGGAGGTCCAGTTGTGCTGGAGGAGGTCAGTTGTTGGGGGTGAATTTATGGGCGTTGTGGCCAGTTCTCTCTTGCTAAAACTTGGCTCCTACTCCTGCTATAGAAAGATGTCCAGCCTCTGTTCTACCATCTCTCCTTAGCCATTGTGAAGCTTCCCGTAGAAATCATGAGCAAAAATAAATCCTTCTTTCTCATTAGCTACTTGTGGTAGTTTGAATAATGTCCCCCAAAAGAACTAAGGATTTATTAAAATTATTAATTGTCTCCAGGCTTCTGGCTGGAGGAAGTGCCACTTTGGTCTAGCCTCCTGGGGACTGACCCTTTCTAATTTGGATGTAAAATACTAAGGATAGATATGCAAAAGAAGAGCCAGAACCCTGACCTGGAGTTCTGCATTTTGTGAATCACAGTGTGTTACAGTGTGCTTGCTTGGTGCTGGTGCTGGGCTTCTGTCTCTGTCTCTCCTTGGATCTGTGAAAAGGGGCCAGCCTTTTTTTTCTTTAACTTCCCCTGGGTCTGATAACTCAATAAATACATTTCCTCCCCATAATTGTGCGTGCTTTGGAGATTCATCCCAGTGGCGTGTGGCTGACTAAGTCACTACTTTTGGTCGGGTGCTTTGTATTAACAATGTGAAGGAAACTATAAGATTGTACATTTTGACCACACATCTCTAGGCATTGCACCCTTTCTCTACATCTACATCATATTGAAGGCATATGATAAGAATATCATCACCTGTTAAATTATCTGTTAGTTTTCCCCTCATTCGTTCCTTCTAGATGTTCATTCTATCTTGAGACAAATTCAGGTTATGTAAACATCTTATTTTTCATCACATTTCTTCAAATGATTTAAGCTTCCATAATTATTTTGTATATTATTCTGTACTAGTATTACATAGCATATTTATTTTATACTGCTTTAGAGTCATACTTATACATATTTATATACTTGGTTTTATATAACATATTAAGTGGTATTAAAATATATAACTATGCATGTATCTATCATATTAATATGATCATTCCCTGCAATTATTTGTTGAGGGTTTTTTTTTTTTTATGAAGCATGGACTATCCTAGACTGACCTGAAATAGTTTGTAGCTCCTGGCTGGCCTTGAACTCACAGTGATCTTCCTACCTCAGCTTCCCAGGTGCTGGGATTGAATGTATAAACCACCATGACCAGCTAGCAACTATGACTATATTGTGAGATTTATTTTGAATAGCTCTCATTGTTTTAACATCTATTAATTGGTACTTCTGTGTCCCTTATTCATTCATTATTGAGTTGTACATTTATTGATAGAAGTATGAGCTCCTGGATATCTATTTTATTGCATAGGAGGCAATCTCCTAGAGTTGTATTTATTTCTTTTCTAGCTAATTTTTTCTAGCTTGGGCTGTTAGATTTTCTTTATGCAGTTTCCTGGTTGCTTAAAATGAATACCTTTAAAATGAATATCTTTTGAATACCTTTATATTTTAAGAATCACCAAATAGTTCATCTTCAATGTTTATTTTCATACCCTAGTCCTATAATTCTTGCCCAAAGGATATGACTCCTTTTATAGAAGAATGGTAACTAGAAATCAGTGTCCTGGTGTAGGGTTCAACTCACCCGAGTTGCCATTTTTTCTAGGTCCTCTAAGCAGAGCCACAGAATGCATGTATACACACTTACCTGTGTACTTTTTTTCTCTTTCATGTGAAAAGCAACATTTCACAGGTATTTTTTATGAAAAGTAGTGCAAGTTTTCCATCTTCATTTGCTCCAGATATTCTAAGCTATACAATGTTATTTGCTTCAAAATAAGATCACCATTTTAGAAATGAAAGATTCAACTAATTTAGTATTGAAAGATTATTTTTTTTCAAATGAGCCTACTACAAAAAAGATTTGCTCCTTCCTCACCTAGAAGAACAAAATTTCTTAACTGAGTATCTTTTGAGAGTTTAAATTTCTGCTGTGCAAAAATTTCTTACTACATAAAATAGTCTTTATAGCTGTTAATTTTTTTTTTTAAATTCTATGAAAATTCAAAAGGAAGGTATCAATAATCCCTGAATTTTCCAAGCTGGTATAGTGATTTCCTACTCTGATGTTGTATCACCAAATTTTTAGGAAATTCCAAAGTAAAATACCAAGACATTAAATATGTAGTACTTCAACTTCTAAAGAGAATTATTTTTAAATGTACTCATTACTTGTTCTTAAATGTGTTATTTAGTCTGCCATCATTAATAATCCTAAAAATCTGGAAACAAATTTTTTAGGCAGTGGTAATGACTTGTAAAAATGTATTGTAAAAATATCAAAGAAGCTACTATTCAATCAAGAAAAACTTAATGGTCTCAGAAAGTATGTAGGTGCAAATCATTTTTAAATGATATTTTTATTTGAATATAATGCACATTTTCATCTATAAATATGTGCACATACAAATTAACACATAAAAGTGCATGCAGATGTTATGTATATATGTATGTATACACATGTACATATATATAATTATATATATATTATAACAAATGATGGACATGATACTAATTGTATCAATTCTTATTTTTCTTAGGAATAATTTTCTTAGTATCATATTTTTTTCCAAGGTAGGGTCTCGCTCTAGTCCAGGCTGACCTGGAATTCACTATGTAGTCTCAGGGTGCCCTTGAACTCATGGTGATCCTCCTACATCTGCCTCCGAGTGCTGGGATTAAAGGCGTGTGCCACCACACCAGGCTTCTTAGTATCATATTGTATGAAAGAACTCATGTCTAATTTCCTAATTCATTCCACTATTTGGTAAACTGATGTATCATACAGAAACAAGCAGTCATTTTGACCTGTAACATACAATAGGCACCAAGATATAGGTCCTACATAAAATAAGTGTGTTTAGACACAGTTTAATTAATGGATTTTTAAAAATATTTTATTTATTCATTTTCAAGCAGAGAGAGAGAGAAAGAGAGAGAGAGAGAGAGAGAGAGAGAGAGAGAGAGAGAGAGAGAGAGAGAGAGAACACCAGGGCCACCACCTTGTGGATCTGGCTTATGTGGGTCCTGGGGAATTGAACCCGGGGCCTTAGGCACTGGAGGCAAGTGCCTTAACTGCTGAGCCATCTCTCCAGCCCTGGATTTTTTTTTTTTTTGCTGCTTCTACATAGCTGAGAGTTTTTGCATGTATGGATACTGAATGATTTCAAATGCTTTCTCTGCATTTATTCACTTTTTCATTTATACTTTAAAGTGTAAAACTACCATGATTTCCTTCTAAGTCTCTTTGGAAGTTCTGTTACAATGAAGCATGACTTTACCAGAAAGGCCCAATGCAAGGAACTTACAATCTAATCAGTTACACCTTTTTCTCCTGTTTTGTTTTGATAAATTAATTTTACAAAAGTTATAGTCTTATATCCCATATTCCCCAAATCCATTTTTCCTGAAGTCTCTTTTCAGTGGGGTTATTGGTATTCATGTGAGGTCATTAAGACCTCATCTCTCTAGCCTCTAGGTTTTTACTTCAATGTGTTTTGACTAGCCACTGTATCTGTCACCCTTTCCCTGGAGCTGTTTGTCAAGATAGTAGTGGGAGCAATACTAGTGTTGCTGCTTCCTCTATAACTTTCTCCTGAGCCCAGGTTGTTGTAGTTGTTATAGGTGCCCCATCTCTTGGAAGACAGTCTGGTATCTTGACAAGTCATGCTGGTGGATCTTGTACCCCCCCATTCTTCTCTCCTGTCTATAAAACATAATATGTTGTACTTTATAGTTAATTGAAATCTATCATTGCACAAGTAATGTTCTATGTATTTTAAATGAGCCTAAAACAGCTTTCTTCCAAAGTGTGTTCTAACCCTATGAAACACATATTTTTGTCACCACTGAAATTTGGGAAACAAGCAAGCTTACCTACTTCAATGGAATTCATAAAGAACTCCCCAAAGTTGTTGAGACCATGAGACCTTTTTGCTCTATCAGCTTTTATTAGTAATTGTTGACTCCAATAACACAGTTGGAGAAATGACTTTTTTATCAGTGAGTATTATTTTATATTCACTATTACAATAAAACTTATTAAATTCAGATTATAGACTTACTAAATGTGTGCTTTCCTTTATATTTTTATGAAAACATAACTTAATTCTATGAATAGAATAAAAACATATCTCTCTAAGATGAAAAGCCATTCTTGGTTGTTGGTATATAGCTGTCAAACTTCAAAGTAGAACTTGGTGTTTCTTTTATATCTTAATATCAGAGGAACACACAGCTTCTTTCTGACAGTTTCAAACATTAAACTAAAAGCAAAGTGACCTTTTCACCAAAGGGGGAAAATTGACAATTCCTGACGCGAAAAGGAGAAATTTGAATTTGTAAGCTGTGATTGCATTTTTTATTCAGATACCACAAAACACTTGATATAAAACATAATATACCAAAACCTCATTTACCTGAAGTATTAAAAAGCCTGAGTTTTGAATAGCTTAACACACTAAAGGCATCTGTGGAAATTAACTTTTGTAATAATCTGAGAAAGAGAATGCAGAAAGCAAATTAAAACCATGCCCTGTGACAGCTCAGTGGACGCCAGAATGTCTTTCCTCTCTTGTGACTACCTAATTTCCTAATTAAAAATCTTTCTTATCTACTTGCAAAAGCATTCAAAACCTCAAATAACATTTAGTCTGAATAACCTTACCCTATGCCAGTCCATTGTATGAGCTGGAAGATGTTCTACAGATTGATGTTTTATAAAATTCCTTCTTTATTAACTGCAGTGACACAATGCTCTTTTCATTTCTTTAATATACTTGCTTACTCAGAGTTCTCTCTAGACTGGAGGATTTTTTTTGTCACCTCACTTCTGAGGTCAGGGCAAATGTGTAATGTGTTTCTGAGGCCTCTAGCAATGAGAAGAATATACAACTAAGCCTGTTTTTTTTTATTACCTGTGAATTTGATTTTTGTAATTCTCAAATAATAATAGAAGAGGGTAGACACTAAAATTCACTGAACAACTAAACTCGAATATTAATCATGTTCACAATTATGGATATATTTCAAGTTTGATAGAAAACCTCCAAATATCTCCTTCTGTGGAAGAACATTCTAGAAAGGTCACTTGACCCTGAACTCTTTGGCTTAGATGGGAATACTCACTCTTACACCTTGACCCATCCTATTGGATGCTATGTTGAGTGTTAAAAATTCCCATTATTTTTAAGTGAACTTTGCCATTTCCAGAATTACAAATATTCAAAGAATACTTGAGAGAGTCTCTGTTTTCCTAGTAGAAGAGAAAACAGTAAAATTAATTTCAGAAGGATGAATCCTTAAGCACTAATCCTTAAGGACTAGAGTCCAATCTTCTCTTTGTTTTGTTTTGAGATAAGGTCTCAATGTGTGGTACGAGATAGCCTTGAACTCCCTATGTAGTCTTGGCTGGTCTCAAACTGGTCATCCTATGTCTCATATCACAAATAATGAGAATAAAGACACACAGGGCTGGAGAGATGGCTCAGCAGTTAAGGCACTTGCCTCCAGTGCCTAAGGCCCCAGGTTCAATTCCCCAGGACCCACAAATGCCAGACTCACAAGGTGGTGGTCCTGGTGTATTCTCTCTCTCTCTCTCTCTCTCTCTCTCTCTCTCTCTCTCTCTCTCTCTCTCTCCTCTCTTTCTTTCTCTCTCTCTTTGTTGACAATGAATAAATAAAATAAAATATTAAAAAAGAATAAAGACCCACTGCCATTCTGCAACTTAGAGTATACAGGTTCTTACTCAATGTTCAGATATGCCCCTCACCCCCAACAACAACTGGCTTTCTGTGGTATGGTTACCAGTTGCTTCCATTATCCTAAGGAACCTTTAAAAATTCTAGGAAATCTCTTTTCTGTATTTTTTAAACTTCATTCTCTCCCCAGAGTTGTCAAAAGGCTGCTCGAGAGAAGTCAATTTTTTAAAATATTTAACTTACTCATTTTCAAGCAGAGATACAGAGAGAGAGAGAGAGAGAGCACACCAGGGCTACCACCTTGTGGGTCTGGCTTATGTGGGTTCTGGGGAATTGAACCTGGGGCCCTAGGCACTGGAGTCAAGTGCTTTAACCGCTGAGCCATCTCTCCAGCCCAGAGAAGTCAAGTTCTTTATGAATGCTAGTACTTCACTCAAACATGAGGCTCCTGTCTGCACCTGAAACCCATCTGAGCCATATGCTGTTCACCTCTTGTTTGCTAAAGAAAATCACTGTGGTTGTTGTGTGTGTTGGTAACCTGAGAAAATGAAATCAAGTTGCAATTCAGTCCTTATTATTCTTATTTATGTATTGCTTGTGATAATTGAACCAGATATAAATCAGGATGCTTGACATAAAATAGGGATAGGGCAATCATAATGATTAATTATGTTAATTATTGATCATTAATTAATAACAGGAGGGTGCAAGACATCTGAGGAGAAGCAAAGCACCTGATACGGGAACAGTGTCTTCTGTTGCAAGGCAGACATAAACAATCAATCCTTGATCTTCTCAGCACTTCCATTGTCACTGTGTTCCGCATCTTCCTCCAGGGATTCCACTTTGTATCTTATTCTTTCTGAGTCTGCACAATATTATGATGCATTTTGATGTTTATTCATTTTCTGCTAGAAGAGATTAACAAATATTTCTCTTTTTTTCCCCTTGAAACAACAACAAACCAACCACCGAGAACAATGCTTTATTATACCTTGTCTTTTCTGTTCTGCAGGGAATATAATGCACTTTGTTCTGAAATGAATAGATGAATGATAATGTTCTACTCAATGGCACACTGTTTCAAATTCTATTTTATCTCTATAACTAGGATTTTATTTGTTTCCCCATCGGCTGGCAGATCAGCAATAGGTGCCAGGAAAAAAAAAATCCAGGTTTGTACAACAATAGAGTTTGGAAATTTCCAGAGAACTCAAAAAAAGAAAGAAAGAAAGAAAGAAAGAAAGAAAGAAAGAAAGAAAGAAAGAAAGAAAGAAAGAAAGAAAGAAAGAAAGAAGGAAGGAAGGAAGGAAGGAAGGAAGGAAGGAAGGAAGGAAGGAAGGAAGGAGAAAGAAAGAAGAAAGAAAGAAAGAAGAAAGAAAGAAAGAGAGGAAGGAAGGAAGGAAGAAAGAAAGAAAGAAAGAAAGAAAGAAAGAAAGAAAGAAAGAAAGAAAGAAAGATTGATTTTAGATTACACAACACAGGGGAAAATATAGAAATTGACATAAAATTAATCATATCTATCTATCTTTTAAAATATGATGAGAAAGATTTTTCTCCACACATTCAAATGCTCATATTTTTAAAAATCTAGACTGTTGAATAAAATCTTACATTTGTCTTCTGTATAGAATGTGTTTGCAAAGTAATGCTTATTTTCCAACAAAAGTAGCTATCAATTACCAAGTACATACTTTATTCATTGAACTGTTTTGATATATTTTGTAGCTAATATTCAAATCACTTTATTCTGAGAACTACTATTAGTTATAGCTTTAAATGGAACTATAAGGCATGACTGATTTAAGATGACTGATCTTATCCAGGGTCCCATGTTAAATATAAAGATTAACCTGCGGTACAAAATAAATGAGCATGTGAGTAGAACCCACATAATTAAGAATTAAGAGCTGTTATTTCATTTACTCTAAGTCACAGTTACTAATTCTGGGTTGCTCAGTGCATTTTGTGGTATAATCGAATAAATCAATGCCACAGATTGGGTGATTTACAATGAACAGAAACAGATATTTCAGAGGCTGAGAAGTTCAAGTATGTGGTATTGGAATGTGGCTGGGGGAGGACTCAGCAGTCAAGTGCACTTCTTGCACAAGTAAAAGAATCTGAAGGGTCCCAAGACCCTGTAATCTCAGTCTGTCAAATGGGAACAAAGCGACCAGGGAAGCTCCCGGGCTCATAGAGAACAGCATTGTCTGATGTAAGTGAAGAGACTCCAGCTCAAAGAGGAATTGAGGGAGAAAGGGGAGACAGGACAAGAGATAATCCAGTCCCATCATTGCGGTCTGGCACATAGGGTCCCATCGGGTACTTAGACATGTGTGCACCACACACACACACACACACACACACACACACACACACACACACACACAGAGAGAGAGAGAGAGAGAGAGAGAGAGAGAGAGAGAGAGAGAGAGAGAGAGAGAGAGAGAGAGAGAGAGAACATAAACACACTTCCATGATAGCTCAATCACTCCAGCAATAATGGAATTGGCCCATTCAAAAAAACCAGTGTGCCCTCAGCAAAAACACACAAATAGGGACCAGGGTGAAGGGGAAGGTAACTGGCTGGATCTTGTACAATTCATCACCCCCTACTCCATGGACTGAGCCAGTAGGTCCAATGAGGAGGATACCCAGGGGTACCATCATAAGATTTGCTCATACAATGTATCTAATTATGGATAATATAGATATCAATAATAATAATAAAGACAGGTGGCTCAGAGTGGCAGTTCATACCTTTTATTCTAACACTAGGGAGGCAGAGGTCAGAGTAAACATTGAGTTCTAGGCCACCCTGAGACTACATAGTAAATTCCAGATAAGCCTGGGCAGGAACTGGACCCTACTGCTAAAAACAAACAAACAACAAATAAATAAACAAAAAAAGACCAGTGGACAGGAATTTTTATTGTAAGCTAACTGGATTTCCTTCAAATATACCCAGGAGTGGTAGTCATACAATAGTTCTGTTTTGAGCTAAGGAACCTGCATGCTGAATTCTGTAGTGTGTAATTTGTATTCCTACCAACAATGCAAAAGGAGTCTCTTTCACCATAAGTCTCGACTTCTATTTCTATTTATCTGGTAGCAAAGAATGATAAACATTTCTACATCTCATTGCTGGCCATTGACACCTCTTCTTTGAAGACACGGCCATTCAGCATTGCCTCATCCAATACTGGACACTGGTATTCAAAACTCTAAGGAAACCTGAAGTTGAACATCTTTGAGATCTGTCTTAAATTCTCTATAATCGCCAGAAAGAATCCTAAGCCTGCATGTATTTGAACTACAGATACTCAGGGAGTTAGATAATAAGGACACACACATGGTCAAGTAGTTGTTCTGAAAAGCAATTCCCTTTCATC
The DNA here is from genome assembly GCA_004024765.1 of Zapus hudsonius. Classification (NCBI taxonomy): domain Eukaryota; kingdom Metazoa; phylum Chordata; class Mammalia; order Rodentia; family Dipodidae; genus Zapus; species Zapus hudsonius. Next base: position 76,254 of record PVHP010003453.1, read on the forward strand.
TTTCCTGTCTGTTGCAGAGGTTATTTCGACATCATTGTATGTAGGCTGATTCCGGTACTTTCTGACTTCCTTTGCTCATGGTCTTCAAGAAGCAGGAATACTTATCCACAATGCTAATGATTTTAGAATGATGACCCTTAGCCCTGCTTTCTAGCTGCTTGCGAGAGTCTTCTTCATCGAGCATAAAATCAAAGTTTTCCTTCAATTCTAACTGGTCTCTAGTTGGTTAGTTGATAATGAGTTATCTGGCATCTGAAACTCTTGGGACAGAAAACATGTCTCCTTCTTTTAGACTCAGGCCAGACTTGCGTTAATATTGAAAATTTTAATTTAAATTATTTTTATTTTTATTTATTTGAGAGAGTGAGAGACAGGAAGAGAGAGAGAGAGAGAGAGAGAGAGAGAGAGAGAGAGAGAGAAAGAGAGAGAGAGAGAGAAAGAATACAAACCTCTTTCGCCTATTCTAACTTAGCTTAAAGTTTACTGATGATCCAAAGTAAACTTGGTTTTCCTTCAGCAGCTACAAGTTGGGCTTTTTCCCCTTGGAAATTGGTAAAGGTTCTTCAAATATTTGGAAATTAAATTAGTTTAACACAAAGACTGATTCCCATTACAAAAAAAAAAAGTCCCATTAAATTATCCCCAACACATTTAGAAAGGAAGATAAAGGTATCCAATGTTCAGTCCCTAGCGACTTACCCAGGAAACATGGAAAATCCAGACCCTCACTCCATGCACAGCTAAATATGAAAAGTAGATGATGGGGTGTGAGCAGGAGGAGCACCCTTCTGGAATCTTCAGCAGAAGGGCTTTTAGTGCCTGCCAAAATCTGCCACATGCATCATCCCTTAGCTGGGATTAAGCGCCATCAAAACAAGCCCCTTGGTGATCAGCAGGTGACAACACTTGTATTCTCGTTCCCAGCATTGCTATCTTACCCATTTGAAGGCTTTGCAGTGGTGACGTGCCAGGTAGCATATCTGTGTATTATTCCTGCAAATTACATTCTGTCAAAACCTATTAATTTCCCTTGAGTCTCATGCTTCTCTCTTCCATATTTCGAACTGCATCATCTGGATGTACTCTGTTCTAAACGATGGCTTTGTATATTTAAATTTTGTTGTAAAGTGGTCTCTTCCATGGCTTCCTGATTGTGTATTCTATAGGATATGAAACACAAAGCTTCTTGGAAAAATTTTATTCCCAGTTTGGAATGATCAGAAGATTACAGAGTGGGAATCTTGGAGGAAATGATCAAATCACATGAACACAAAGCTCTTTATCAATACCTTTTATTGGCTGACTGAGAACCAACTACTTAGACCTAGTCCTTGGATTTTGAAAGTTGAATAATATCACAGTAATCAGTTTGGCACAAGGAAAAAAAAAACAAAAAAAAAAACAGGATTCAGTGATCCTATAGTGTCCTGCACCAAAAGTTTGTGTTTTTTAGGGATGATATTTTTATTGATATTTTTTTTTAAATATAAATTTATTGTCCATAATGAGTTACATTATTTAGTGGGCAAACCATGAGTTGTTATCCCAAATTCTCCAATTCCCCCCTCCCCCTCCCCGATCAGTTGGATATCCTCCTCCGTGGGCTGTCTGTATTAGTCCTTGTGGCAAGGGATCCTGTATATCTTAGTACTCATCCCAGTCTTCCTGGCCCAAGTGTGTTGTTACTGATGGGTGCCATGCCTCCGGACAGTCTCCCCCACCACGGCTCTCACAATCTTTCTGCCCCCTCTTCCGCTCAGTTCCCTGAGTCGTGGTGGGTGAATAATAAGGCTGCTTTAATGTTGCGAGCTTAGGGGTTCTTGTGTCGAAAATCCTTGGTTCCTGTCTCAATGGCCTATCCTGTGTTGATTGAATGACTGTGGTTATAGGTCCCTTGTTCATCATTCATTGTCTGCTGAGTTCCCTATGGATCCTCCCTGATATGACTGTGGTGGCTCCTCTCTTGTCAGGATCTCATCCATCGGCCTAACGTTGGTTGGTAAGGTTAGATGGGCCAC